>VXBJ01000704.1:183088-276716 GCA_013400055.1 Nycticryphes semicollaris | reverse complement strand
AATCTGTCCAGAAAGACTGCATTTCAGCGCCAACCACGCAACCTCTGGCCAAACCACTGCATATGTAACAAAGTTTGATCTCGCTTGTGAGCGCTCAGCTGCGCTTCTGCCATTTCCTGTGGAAAACTGAAGCTCGGAACCACGTCTATCACCCAACCACCCCACCCCACCCCCTCCTCCGCCGATACCCCTCTGCCAGCTGCCCCCAAACACACACACACACTCTCGAAGGCAGGGGGGCAGACAGGGCAAAGCCAGGAGGGGATGCTCGGCGCCTCCCTCCGCGTTCTCCGGGCCGGGAAAGGGTAAACCCACCCGGCTGCCCCCTCCTCCCTTCCCCGGCCACCCCGGCGGCAGGTGCCTCAGCCCGCCCCGAGCTCCGGGGAACGGACAGNCGGGGAACGGACAGACGGGCGCCCGCCGGGAGGGGGTTGGGAGGGTTAGTCCGGCACCGGCGCCAACAGGTGGTCGCCGGCGCCCGGTCCCGCCCCGCGGCTGCACTCACCGCTGGCGTTCTTGCCGCAGATGAGGTGCTGGTAGGGCTGCAGCAAGCCCCACAGCTCGGGGTCGTTGTTGACCGTCTGCTCCAGCGCCTCCAGGGTGAACCGGGGCGCCTCGCCACCCTCCTGCTTCTCTTTCTCGGCCGGGGCGGCGGCGGCGGCGGCCGGGGGGCGGCCGGGCGGCGGGAGTGAGGCGGCGGGGCCAGCCAGCACCCGGGCGTGGATGTCGCGGAAGAGGCTCTCGGTGCCGGCGGTGAGGTAGATGGCGGCGTGCTCGTGGATGCGCAGGGCCACCCGGCTGTCCACCATCCAGCGGTAGAACTTGCCCACGGAGAAGGCCAGCCCGCACCGCGCCGACTTGCCGCGGCTGAAGCGGTCGCCGCCGCTGCCGCTCATGTTGTAGAGGGAGAGGGCGCCCAGGGCGGCCGCCGTGCAGCGGGCCGCCAGCGTCCAGCCCAGGACGATCTCCATGGCGCTCCGCACTTCGTGCTTGGTGCACTTGGCGAAGCGGAGGCTCAGCCGCTGCGCTTCCCGGGCGATGCGCACCAGTGCCCGGCTCACCAGCGTCGAGAGCCGCGCCGCCGCATCCCGGCTCCCGGGGCTGGCAGCGGCGGAGGCAGCGCCCGGCGCCCGCGGCTCCCGGCGCGGCAGCGGCGGCGGCAGCAGCAGAGCCTCCACCTCCTCCAGGCTCCAGGGGACCTCCTCAAGGTCGGGCAGGAGCCGGGAGCACTGCTGCCCCGCGCAGTCCAGCACCTCGGAGTCTTCCGCTAGGACGGTGTTGACGGTGTCGAAGCTGTTGTGCCGACTGTGCATGGAGTCAGTTAGGTGCGGCCAGCAGCTTCCTCCATAGGGGTACGCGGGGTGCGAATCCGAGCAGCACAGCGACAAGTTGGAGGAGCGCACCGAGTCCGCCGCGCCACCATACCCGGAGTCCAGCGTCAGGTCTTCCAGCGTCCTCACCCCCGTCTTACCTCTCCGGGCCATCGCCGCACTTCATGCTGCACCCGCGGGGACCCGGGCGGGGTGAGAGGGGGTGGGGGAACGAGGAGAACAGCGAGGGGGAGCGCGGCGAGAGACCCGTCGGCCGCAGCCTGGCTACCGCCCCTCGAAGACACCAGCGAAGCAGCGGTGCTACCCGCGGTCGCGGCCACGGCCCCACTCTCTGTTCCCGGCTCCGGGCTCCTGCACTGCGCCGCGCCGCCGGCCCGACACCGCACCGCAGCGCCGGCCAGGCGGCGCGCCGAGGGGCTAGGGGGCGGGGACATGCAAAGCGTCTACGGCTGGAGACCAATGGGACGGCGCGGAGGGGGCGGGGAGATGCAAAGAGCCGCGCCCGGCGGCCAATAGGACTGTACCCTGCGCCTGGTGGCACCGCCCCTTCGGCTCCGCGGGGCGCGGAGACGGGGCGCGTTGCGCCGCACCGCGAGGGGAGGAGGAGGACGAGGGAGGAGGAGGAAGGAGCGGTCTCTCCCAGAGCTGCCCCGGCCCCGTTCCGGTCCGGTCCCGCGGGAGCTACGAGCATCCTCCCGCCCGCGCGGGGACCCCGCGGTCCAGACCCGAAGATGCTGCGGTTTGAAGAACCCACAGCGGTTCCTTGTCGTTTAGGGAATTGCTCTCTCACCCGATGACCCCTCCCCACCGGGGAAGGAGAATCGGAGAAAAAACCGAGGAAACCCGAGGGTTGACATACAAACAGGTTTAATACAATAGGACGATGTAATTAACATTAATAGCACTGACGAACCAATATTGATCCCTATACCAAAATACAGGCGGATTATCTGCACACCTGGCAGCAGACGGCTGCCGTCGGACACTGGGAGCAGTCTGGCTTCAGGATGAAGGGAAGGCCTTGGGGGTCCGGCACCTGGGCAAGAAGTTCTCAGGATCAAAGACAGCGTAGAAGAGGAGAAACTCCTCAGCAAACTTTCTAATTTATATTGAATGTGACATTCATGGTATCAAATAATCCTGTTGGCCAGTTTGGGTCAAGTGCCTAGGTCTCTCTTCTCCTCATCCCTGCTGGCCATCTTGAAAACATTGAGACCTTGAAACCAGAATCCCATAGCTGGCTATAAAGTAAATATTTTTACAAATTCAGACACGAGGGTGTTCTATAAATGGATTTTCCCCTAGCATTAGAAGAAGCCTTACTGAAAAGTAAATTTTCTGATAGAGAAATTTATCTTGTGTCTCTCAAACCATTAATCCAGCACCAACCCAGTGAGGCTCAAGGAGGAATGTGGCCTACTGTGTCCCCATGTGCCATATCCTCTGTCCCTCCTGGCTGGGAACAGCAAGGTGTGAAGCTTGTCTGTGTTACATCCACCACCGCCGTCTCCTCAGGCACATAAACTGGAGTCTCCCTCCAGCCCTCGCTGGTTTTTCACACCATCAGTTTCCCAATGTTGCTATAAACGAATGAAAGGCGGCAACAGGCACACACACAAGTAGCGTGAGACAGTTAAGGTGTTTTGAAACCCAGCAGAAACCACCACGTAAGAATACCAGGCATCACTTGAGTTGGGAAGAGCAATCTCCAAATAATTAAAACGAGTACAATGAAGCTGTTAGGCGTTCTTGAAATTAACCCCCTGAGTATAACGAGGACTTTGACAAGTAAGATTTGTATTGGGCTTAGGGTGCGCTTCCTATGCAGATGAAGACTTCTTGTGCAATATACGGACAATTTATCCCCAACTAATACACTTTAATCTTACATAGCGAGGCTTTAGTGTTATTAGGAGTCGCCTGGCTAATATCCCAGGCAACAGACTAAGAATGTATACGCTTGTGTGTTCTGGTTTTGAAGAAATGTTATATCCTTTTAAGTGTAAAAATACCAGCGAAATTCTATCCCTTTAAGGATAAAAGCCCAGCAGACACATTTCCCTATCATGCCAACAGAGGCGGCCAAAATTCTTGAGCAGACAAGGCGAGTCACGTAAGAGATTTCCCCGCCCAAGTGAGCGAATCCTGGCGACCCTTCAACATAAACTTCCTATATGAAAGGCGCAAAGGCAACTACAGGTAGGCTCATTTGTCAAACAGGTTGGGGGGGGGAAACTCCGACACCATCGAAAACAGCGAGAAGGGGTTGTCTTCCAGATGAAGTCAAGCGCTGTCAGAAACTGGTTTCTCAGCCCACGGGATGCGCTGTGCACCATAGGTTTCCACAGAAATCCTGAACAGCACCGTTTCCTGACTAAAAAAAAAAAATAAATAAATAAATAGCAGAGCTGAGGAAAAAACGACCACTGTCATGCTGCAAATAAGTTCAGGCCCACAGTGCTGGCAGCAGCTAGGGTAGGGTGGCGGTGGTGGGGGTCATTCAAAATGAGAGCCGTGCTTTGAGAGCAAAATCCTGTGGACTTTGTGGCGATCCAGTGGTACGTCTCGCAGGAAGAGCCCTCTGGTGTCTTCAGCACCTCAGTGCAACGGCTGTTCAAAATTCACGTTTCCGTTTGGTAGGAGAAGGAAGGCACCACCAGGACCAAAACCCTCAGGTTATTTATTTTTCTACCTTTTATTCGCTACTCAAGATACACTTGGGTCTGTCCTTACGCTTTCGCAAAGTGCCACGACTGCTCGCGCTGAGCACATATGACAGGAGGTCAAACTCGGGGAAAGTCTAAACTGGGGAAGTCTTGTAGCAAATGGTTTATTTGGCTTCATGAAGACACAAGGTGGTCGTCATCCAGGGAGGATGGAACAGACGAGCTGGGTGGTTTATTCACCAGTTTTTGTAAGAAAATGGTGCTTCAGAGGTCAATGCCAGCCCTAGGGTGGTGCTGACCTCTGAAGCGTCGTTTTTTAGGCTACAGGATTAACCACACATTGAGATGAACAGGAGAAATGAGAAGTGGACAGTTGTCTCAGGTTGTGTGCAGACTCAGGCATTGGTATTTCTGACGCAGAGATAGTTTGTACTTCAAAAGAGGTTGGAGTTTTTTTTTTTTTGTTTTAATTCAGAAAGCCAAATATTGGTCTTTACTAGAGATTTTGTAGTCACAGCGAGATGTGCAGGATCCTGCGAATGTTGAGACACTTGGACACAGCAAAGGCTTGTCAGCGGCACCAGGCTGGTTTAAACATTCAAAAGGAGCAGTGAGAGCTTCTGACTCATCTCTTCAGAAGACTAATTACATTCTCATTGAAAGGGCTGGAAGTTTGGATCAGTGCAGAGTGGCCATTCTGGATCTCTGGTGATCTTCAACGCCTGAAGGTTCTCACCTGCCTGTCCCAGACCAAGCTTCAGCGCGATTTGGAAGGACATCTGAAAAGCGCTCCCAAGACAGGGTAACTTCGTTCTTGAAACCGTCCTGGGAAAAGACAGGATCAAACAGTTTGGAGAGAAACACACCCCTGCAAGGAGTCCGGTGCCCGCATGGAGACAGTCCTCAGCTTTAATCCAGGAAGGGCACCACACCTCTCCTGCCCTGGGCTGAAAGGCAGGTGTCTGCAGCTGTACCCTGCTCCGCAAGCTTTACAGCCGGGGTCATTTGCCTCAGACAAAAACTCCACTGCAGGAAACAAAAGTCCCTTTATATGTCAAAGGCTGAGGAGGAACAATTTTCAGCTTGTTGGAGACGTGGATATCAATTATCTCTACAGAGAATCCAGACTTGGGGGGGGGAAGGGGACGCGCTGATTAAGTACCGCTCCAGGATGATAAACGCCAACAAAACCTCTGACAGAGGGGAATTAAACCACGTTTTAAAAAGGTGCTCGGGGCAAACTGCAGTGAATGGGAAGTAGGAGTTTGTGTGGGGAGAACAGTTAAGTGCGCAATTATTTCCTTCCCCACCCAGTCAACTGCCCGCAAATGGCACCTTCTTGAGAACTGCAGGGGAAACCACCACAGCACAAAAACCAGGCTGCCCGACAGCACACGGGAACCTACCCAGCGTCAGGCCACTCAATACGATCTTCGCCTTCAAAATTCGATGTGCTGCACCGCACCCCAACACCAGCTCACATCAGAAGCGGCGTTCGCAGGATCCCCCCGCCCAAGCGCTACCTCCCACCGCCAGGGACAAGCAGGGAGCCTTCCGAGGCCCCTTGCTTATGTTGCTGGGAAAGTCGGAGGAGTGCTAACGTTTCTAATCGCAGGGGTTTAATTTACAAAGCAAGGCTGTCATCTTGTACCCGTACAGCAGGTGTGAAGTGCACATCTCTGGCGGAGGGGCCTCTGGGGCTGCAGCCTGCCGTACAGTCTGCTGCAAAGGACGCTGCCCCCCCGCCCCCGCCAAAGAAGGAACCGAGCGCTGGCATCAGGTGGTAGCATCATCCCTGCCGGGATGGCCACCCAGCGACTGCTGCCAACTGTTTAGACAAGCGGACTCAGGGAGGTGACTCTGGTGTTGCTCCTCAAACACCGTGCAACACCGCAAGGAGCAGGGATGAGTGACGCGACGAGGCCACCAGCTCGCTAGCTGGGAGGGAGACACTGCTGGTGCCTCCAGCATGAGTGAGAGGGAAGGACACAGGGCAGCCGGATGCTGCACCACCCGGTTTTGCCCCGGTCTGCTCCATCCTGCTGATTTCAGCAGCAGGCTGCCCTAGGACCCCCGGCAAGGACTCAGCAGGAGCTATTGTCCCACAGAGAGGCAAGATGCAGCCTGTGAGACGCTCCTTGTGCAGACACCATGGAAAAGGGCTGCCCCTCAATTCCATCTTGTTATTTCCTAGCCAGGGGCAGCCGCCCGGCTGTACTCATCTATTGTGCAAAAGCAGCAGCTCCTACTTCCCACTGAGCTCAAAACCCTTCTCCTCTTTCTTCCTGCAGTCCCCATGCCCCAGTGTGTCGAGTGGAGGTCTGTTAGAGACGTAGACTCGTGCTTGGCATGGAGAGGAGTGATTACTCGGGATTTCTCAGAAGCCACTAACCGAACCGGGGCTGCTCAGAGAAACTGCCAGCCCAAACCAGATCTCACTGCGTATAATGAAGCTGTGGAGCCCCATAGCCACGGTATGTTTTGGAAGCAAAGAACATAAATGATTTCAGAAAGAGATCTGACAAATTCCTGGAGGCTAAGGCCACTGGTAACTGTTAAACACAATGATGCACATGCAATCTTCATCTCAGAAAATTTCACAACAGCTGTTTGCCAGAAATGGGGAGGTTATGCCAGGGGAAGGTTCCTCATGGGTCTGTCACTGGCTGCTGTACGAGATGAGATGCTGTGCTGCAGAGATGGGACCAGAGCCCCCAAGGCAGTCCTTTGGTTGAAGCCCTTGCTCCCACAGCAGCCAAGGGCATTACCACCAGTTCTGCAGTGCAGTTTGGTTCAGAGGTCTGCATAGTGAACACAGCAGTACTTACTGTCTTTACAGGATGTTGGATCTTGTCCTTTGTGCTAAGGATCGACTGCAACCTCCACATGAATCCTGAGAGATTGTAATCTCTTCTTTTCTTAAAACTATCTATGATGAAGGCTCTACAACTTCCCTGAATGGTCTGTTTCTTAGTCCAAATAATTTTACTGCTCGAAACAGACTTCCTAACATCTAACCTAATCTTTTCTTTGCAACAAATGTACATAATAAAATAATACTCCCAAATCTTCCTAATGGACTGGACTTGCATCTCTGTCTTATTGTATCTTAGGCAGTACTAAAAGCTTATAGAGCCAAACAGAATATATATGTTGTTATCCTCCAGCTGGCAGACAGAGGTTCTTCTCAATTCATTACACCACTCCCAAAATGTGTAACAGTGCTTGCATGCTTTACATGCAATAAGATTATGCATACATACTACATTTTGATCAGAACCAAAAGAAAACAGGAATAGCAGGCTTCCCAGGGGACAGAGACAAGGAAAGACTCTGTTCAGCCAGTGGTAATTTCCATTCCCACTAAGGACACAGCCAACCTGCATAAGGGACATATGCATGGCTATATGAGAAAACAATGTAAAGGTGAAATCTGAAGTGGCAAACGTGCCTGAGCTCAGCAGTGGCTGTTGAGTTAGCCAGCTCTTTTCTCTTGGCTTGGGAGGATGTCCAACATAAAACCTTTGTAAGTTACCATTTTAAGTAATTGCTTCCCTCTCTCTATCACCACTGAAGTCCTCTTCCTTCTTGGTAGCTCAGAAATGATGGGTTTTGCCTCCTCCAGGAGCGGAGCGCTCAAAGACGTGTTGGCTGTTTGCAGTGGATCGGCCCCACAGCTCAGCAACCATGCTCACTGCATCCTGGTGCTGCGAGGAGGTGACAAGCTGGACCTGGTGCTCGCTTGGACTCCGGTGTGCCACACAGCGCGTCTGCTCTCTCCTGGGGAGTTGTATTCGTTAGTTCTTGTTTGCACTTTAAGAGTCATTCCTGACTTCAAAAGAAAATAAGTATTTGGAGAGGTTTCAGATATGATTCTTCATGGTACTGTAGTCCACACATCGTCTTACGTGCAATTTTAGGAGGTACAGTTTATACAATGGGACATTTCCCTCTGGCAAACATGTAAAGGGAAGGGTAGGAGAAGGATGCGAGCCGTGTTCTGCCCTTTCCCCACTAGTGGGGATTTCTTCTGAAACAGAGAGTGGAAAAAAGGATTTCAGAAGATTCTCTTAAAATCCATTCACACCTCTGTCTCTGCCAGTACTTAGGACTTGCTGCATTTCCGCTATTAAAAAAGTATGGTGTCCATTAGGCCTATTCCCAGACATTGCTCTTTGATGACAAAAGTCCCAGGTAAAGACTCTCAACTTCCCCATCTAATGCTCTTTTTTTTGTTTTGTTTTGAGAGGGCATTTGCAGATACACAACCAACCTTGCCACTTGCTATCCACGTAGGAGACCGCTTCTGCACCACCTGCTCCCATCCTCACCCTGCACACTGCCATGACTGAGGTCCCCCTCCCTGCATCTCCTGTGGCTTCCCTCGATTTGCAGAGCTCACTTGGTACCACATCAACCCATGGGTGGGTGAGTAGGTGGGCAGTGAAAGGAGAAGCCCCAGGCTGCGGGTCAGTTGGTGCCAACCCAGTCTGGGAGCAGCTCCACCAGCTCCAGCACCACCCTCCATCCCAGTTCCAGGCAAGGAGGCTTTTGCACACAGGTTCCCAACCTCACTCCTTAGGCAGGCAAGGATTTTTTTCCCCCTTCCTCCTGCAATAACTCTGGCAGGCATTAGTGAGTATCGGCCTACGCAATTTCAAAGCATAATTAAGATAAGAGACTAATACAATTCGCTGATATTAAATGACAACTTTCTATTTGTAGGCAAACCACTAGAAAAGCACACAAAAGAGGTAATTTTAATATGAAGGTTTGTGTTTTTTTTTTCCCAAGAATTCATCCCTTAAAAATAAGAAAACAAAACCTAGACATTTTGGCACAAGATAACATTTAAAGAGCTGAAGAGTATCGTGCCATTCCCTTTCCTTTGTCCTAGGCACTTGCAACTTCTTTTGCGTGTTTTCCTCCCAGTTCCCTTCACAAACTGATCATAGCTCCGTTTTTTTAACATTACAGCATTCTGTTCATTCCTTGACTGACCAAAAGTATTGCTGAAATACCCATAAATAAATTAGCAAAAAAAAAACCCCAACCAACTCGCCTCAAATCCAATAAGGACTAACTCCAGAAAAACTCATATTGCTGTCAACGCTCCTCTTTGCAGAGATATTACATCACTGCAGTCTACCAGGTTCAACAACAAAGCATATCTTTATACCTGGGAGAGACAAGGAAACATTCTTGCTAGAAGTTTCCATTAAGAAAAGAAGTTAAAAAAATAATTGTAAATATAGCAACATAAAATACGAACCTCTTTTTTTTTTTTTTTCTTAGATTAATAACAATTTTTGTTTTAAGATTAACAATAGAGAGCACTGGGCAATAAGAACTATTGTTTCCCAACTCCATCATGAGGTGCGTTTCATCACCTGTTTCATTATCCAGTGGGGCCCCAACGTGGTCCAGCATAGGTACATTGGTGACTCAGGAACAGAGTACAACAAGATGAGAAGGGAAAGGCCAGCCATCCGTTTCAGGGAAGGCTGTTGTTGTATGAGGTTATGATCAGTTTAATAAAATCAAGGACTTGCCCAGTGAGGGCAGTGGGCTCCATGCAGGAGCCGACAACTCCTGCGAACCCACTGCAGCTTCTGAATCGAGTAACTGGGTTTTAGGAACTGGAAAGTTATTATAGATCCCTGATTTCACACACAGTAAAGGTGTGAGCAAATCATAAAATGTTTGTGGGAAATCTCTCCCCCTAATCGGCCCATAATCCCCGCCTTCTCCACCCTCTCCCCCTTCTTCCTTTCTATTGCTCAGAGTAGACAAACTATTTACGATCTGCACAGGGATTATGCTTTATCCACTTTATCCAGCTAGCGACCTACTGGAGTTTCATGTACCCTAAGAAATATGAGCTACCAAAATGCCTCTTCCAATTTTTGTAATTTCAAGTATTTCTTGCATTTGCAGATGCCTCGAGGCTCAGGAAGCGAGCACTGCAGAAGCAGGGGGAAGGGCTGGGAGCCATTTCTGCTTCACACCACAAGCTCCCAAATGCCCTGTATCTCATTTAGAAATCTGTCAAAACACCTTTCCAAACAAACAACTTTTTCTCCTTTCAGAGTCCCCTGGTGGGTATCTTGATATACGTTGATGCTGGGCATACGCTGATGTCAGCTGCAAAGGGAAAATAACATTTCCAGTACCCAAAGCCGGGGCTGGGAGGGGCTCACACTTGGCAGCTGCTGGATACTGAACCAGGAGACTGTAAATACAGGACAGGAGTCCACCCCGGGCCTGGGAGGAGGTGTGGGTTAAGCACACACAGGGTTTTATCCTGTAGTTACAAGGTCTGTGGAAGTGAAAAAAGCTAACGACACACTTAGCCAGTGCCTCTGCCCCCTGCGGGCAGGGCTTGTGTGCAGGAAAGTGCCCCAAAGTAGCTCTCAAGCATATACTGCAAACACAGCATAGGCCAGGTGGGGCCCAGCTTGTAAGCACAGATGGCCTGTTAAGGACTAATTTTCTGATTTAAATTATTTTTTCAACGGAATTTAAGGCAGTAAGATAAGCTCTCCACAGACTCTGAATGTGCAAAATCTATTGTCCCCAAGCACAGAAGCTCTGTGCTGATGGTGACAGCCCACTAGGTTCAGATCTTAACTTCAGCTCAATGTTAGGAAACACCTGTATTCTCCCACCTCGTCAGGGAGCTGCTGCGGGTGGGCTGGGAGGGATGGAGTTGTCACAGGTGGTTGTGCTGGTCTCCCAGATCCCCTTGGACTTGATGACAGAGGGGGTGAGGAAGGATAGCACCTATTTCCTTGGGCCACAAGAGTAAGCAGCTGCAGGCGAGGTGAAAATGCAGCAAGTCAGTGGAGAAAGGAGCTGCCGGAGCAGATATCCCAGACACCAGTAAGGCTCCAGTCAAATCTCAGTGGCAAGACTTCCCAAAGAGAAAAGACAACTGGGAGAAGGAAGACACAGAGGCTTCCCTTTTGCACCCACCTCCACATAATTGTTGCAGCGACCAAAGGAAAGCACAATAGCTTTTTGGGAAAACCCCATGGTCTGTATCCTTCAGCAGCCACATGCTCTTGGGGAGATAATCCCTCCTAGGGCACTGGTCACTGCAAGGGGCCGCTGATCCCGGAGCTGCAGGGGGCTGACCCTGCACAACCCTACCTGGATGAAAAGAGAGGGCTCATTTTGGTGGCACAGACAGGATGCACCGGCCAAAGCCCTGCTCTATGACCTGGATCCTCTCCTTAGTCCCACCACTGCTGTGGTGCTCATGGACCTGGACAAATCACTTCATGTCTCTGTGCCTTTACTTTCCAGCTGTAATATGGAGATAATTATATTGACTTTCTTCATAAAATGCCTTGCAAATGCTAGACAACAGCTAAGTACTATCATGATTATTGTATAAAATAATCCATTATAGCCTCTGGATGCTGGAGAAGAAATGAATGATGGCTGGAGTCCACATAAACACTGTGTTAGATCAATGCAGGCACTATTACAATGTTGATCTGGTCTCCTAGTGCGTGTTCCCACAAATCCACATGGGGATGAAAAATCCAAACATATCTCTTGGCTGACAACTGACTGAAGCTATGTTACAGGGAGGAAGAAAAATCTAACTCTATTGCACAAACCAAACTACTTAGTTCCTGCTTTGATCACAGAAGGAAGAAAGTTTTTTGGCTGAGTTTTCTGCATATGAAGAGAATAATTTTTAGTTTGTTTTGGGGGTTATTTTTGCAGATGAGCCATCTGAATTTGATATGAAGAAGGCACCCTACCAGTGCACTTAAATGTTTAACACTCTGTCAAAGCGAGGCACTCATTGGCTTTAAAACTTAAAAACTGTCTGGGAACAAAAACACTGTCCCATTTGCTGACAATGGGAAAGAAATATCCCAAACTAACCTCCATGCAAGCTCAAATGAACATCTCCTGTGCTCCGTCTAGCAAAGAGGCAAGCTGGAGAACAAATTCAAGGTTTTTCTAGGAAAGGTTAAGAAGGAACCAACTTAATTCTATGCTGTGCTGAAGGCCTGCCCAAAGCCACTTGCTACTTTGTGGTTGAGAAATCATCTGCCTTCCTGCTCTTCCTCTACACCCTGGTCATCATCAGTCTTAGAAAGCCTTAGAGGAGCTACGCACAAAAGCAAAATACGCTTACCATGGTCAAACAGAAATGCATCAATTTCTTTTGTACAATGCTGTAACCCATGCATTTTTAACAAGGGTGAGCGACAGGGGCTTTACCCCGTGGTGAGCAGAGAGCAGTTGTGTGCTGCAGACTTGCCCTGGGTACCAGCATCTGCTGTGAGTACCAGCATCTGCCATGGCCCCATACTGACCAGCTCCCATCCCAGCAGACACGGAGCTGCAGGATGGTAGGTGCAGTCTGGCAGGACACTGTGTTCACTGCACAGCGCTGCTGGGTTGGGTGTCAGGATGAGCATTTAGGAGGTGGACTCCCTGGGGTCACCATCTGTACAGTAAATCTGTAGTAGCTTCACCCAGCACAGTAAGCATGGTAGCCCTCCTCAAGGAGAAGCTCACCAGGGTCCATGTGATATTTCACTGCTGGGAACACACACAACTTGCCACACGCTGGTTCCTTAGTACCAAGGTGGCTATTACAGTCCTTGCCAGGGAATTTCAGCTGCTGTGTACAGCTTTTGCAGAGCTGCAGAGCAGAGCACAGCACCTAACTAATATCCTAATGAGAAACAGAAGCCTTAATTTTAACGTGATACCTTCATTAGGACATTTTAATCCTCACAATGCATTTCTTCAGGAGACCTGTGGCTTCCGGATCCACTCTCATCCTGCAAAGGAAAAATACCCCAATGACCTATCAGCAGGTAGAGACTATGTATCTCAGTCAGACTTTTGACTACAATAACCCAACCCATCACCTTATACAAAGCAGTGCATAGCCAAATCATCCCCAAAAACAACAAGGTGGGGTGTGTGTGTGTAAAATCCAGGATTCGCATTTTCAATTATGGGCCCCAAAATCAGAGGCCTAGCCTGAGATTTTATTAACAATTTCTTTTTCCCCTCGGGTCTCACATATTCCCCTTGTTTTTAGCTGCTGTTTTAAAAGGAGAGTTCCTCCAAGGTGAGGGGGATGAAACCCATGTGCAGTATCGGACTGTTAAATTTTGCCAAAAATGTAAATATATTGGGATGCTTTGTCTGCATATATCTGAGCATCTCTGCCCAGCAATGTCACCGAGTTCCCTCTCAGGATGTGCAGAACTCATTTATACAGCAAAATACTTCTTCTGCCCTAGTCCAAGTTTCTTATTTGAAAAGAAGATGACATTTATTTAGTCAGTAAAATAATCCGGCAGCACATATTGTGCCCCTCTCACAGCTTCTGGAAGAAAACCCAATATACACATTCCTACTGATATAAAAGCTTTTCTGCAGTCACTGGCAAAAGTATTTGGAAAGGGTTTCAAAATACCCGTATCAGCAAGATGCATACGCCCGATTTCTGTTTGCTCAGACTGTAGAAAGTGGCCGTCATGTAAAGGAGTCGTAAAAAGGCCTTTAGTTACATGTTAGAAAACAAAGTGATTGCAGTAAGATTTAAAAGTGGCTTTGCTAATGGGGACTGGGTGGCTTATGTCAGTCCATTCAGTTGTTCGACAATACCTAAACCAAGAAAGTTAGATCCAAAGACAAATAAAATAGCCTGTGCTTCACACATCCATCCACAGACACAGAAAATCTTCTGTTCCCCGGGGAGATTCTCTGCCCCAGCCTGGTAATCCTCAGCCACGCTGGGGCACTGGCTGCACCGCAAATGAGCCCAGGGAGATGAGCTGGTGGGAAAAATAATGTGGAGAAAGCCAAAGGGGAAGAGGGAAGGCATGAGCTCCGCGCTGTGACACAGTTCACTGCTAGGACAGCCTCATGTGTGGACATGGCCAGCCTTGGAGAAGCAGTGAAGGCACAAATCCACATGGTCAGATACAACATTCAAAGCCACAGCCCCAGCGTAGCCGCTTGTTGCAGAGCCATAGCCTGGAGCACAATCGCTACTTGCAAAGCCATCACCTCAGTACAGCCACTTTTTTTGTATCCTGTGATTTTCCAGGATCAGGCTAGATCATGATTGGAGACTGGAAAAGAGCACTCATGGGCAACACTAGACATGCACCAAGCTTCATGGCCAGCCTCTGCTACATATACACAAGGGAGCACATTGCTGATGCAAGAATTCTCTCTAATCACTTAATCCCAGCTGTTCCCACAGCAGACATTTTTTCAGGAAGAGGTACCCTTGCCATACTGGCTTGAAGCATGAGAGTGTTTAATTGAATATTTAACTGATTCCTGGCAGCAACTGATCTTGGCTTCTTCCAAAGAAATCTTAAATATGCTCCATGACACATGCTACTGGGCAGCAGTATGTTGTGGAGAAAGATTTTATTTCAAAGGTGACTAGGGCTCAACATGTTTGTGAGTAGACAGGATAAACAGTGTAATTGCGCATCTGGTTTTCTCTGTGCAAGTGCCTCAACCTGGTATTTCCAAAATTTAAACGCTCTAAGCACTGACCTTGGGGCCACTGCGAAGAGCTAGATTTTTTACACTTTTCTCAGCATCAAAAATCTTTTGGCTGGCACCTCCAAGAATGAATGCACATGGAAAGCTAGAGGCAAACAGTTTAACAAAGTTGAAAAGTGGCTAAATAGCCTCCCTTCACCCTGGTAATGACACAGAATTATTTCTATTTTTATGAGGTGAATTGGGATATTTTTGTCACATCCTTCAGTGAGGCTTTACCCCTCCTTTAGTTTGTCTTAAGTCAGAGAGTGCTCAGTAAGTCTTTCCTCGTTGCTCACTGTTTGATATTTTCCTGCCCTGATTCTAGATTTCACAGACTCTGATTTCCATCTTCTACCAAATTCTATGACACATTTTGTCTGGTATAGAAATAAATACGTATATATTCAATTTTTGCATTATCATTCTCATGAGGAAACAAAAATAAATGCCATATTCAAAGCAGAATATGCCGATTTCCCAAATATTAGGTTTCTCCCTCTGTAATGTGACCAAAGGATTTGTTTGCTTTTTGCTTTAACACAACTGCACACTGGGTTTCCACCACTGACATACCTGTGTTCTTCCCTGGAGACTGTCACTAATTCCATCACAGCCAGATGAGAGAGCAGTGAATATTGCTGCTGACAGGGTGATTACTTTGTACTTAGGATGCTGAAACATTTAGAAAAATTATTCCAATCTCAGTGTTTATTCATATGGTACGATATTACTCTTCACCTTTACTTACTTTGCTTCCACAAGCGACACCACGCTCTGCCATTAATCCTGTCTGACAGGGCTGCTCTGCTGCCCATGTTGATAGCATCTGTATGAAAGGAGGAACAGATGATCAAACCACACATAAACCAACTCCAGGGCTGAAATTAAGAATAGTCTTGCCAATGAAATGATAAAGGTTTGGAATGAGTTGACATTTTAATAATGCACTGTTGATAAGACAAAAATCCCACAAAAGCTTCTCAGTTCAAAAGTATAGGGAAGAATGCTGAAAGTCATAATACACTGCTGTTTTAGAGTATCCATAAAGAACCCAGCTGCTGGGAGCTGAGGTACAAAATTAAGAACTTTTTCTCACTAAACACTTTTCAGTTTATCAAGTTCTGCCTTCAACTTACCCAGATACTGTAGGCAACCAGAACAGGGCAAGTAATACATTTTCAGTTTGATGCCACTTCTAAAAAAAAGAAAAAAAAAAAAAAAAAATTTGTGGGTGAAGCAAATACTTCGCTCAGTCTGAACATTTTGGCTTGGAGCCTTTAAAACTTCCAAACTGAACCTGAAGGATCTTGAAATAAAGTTGTGGCAAATCAGATGTTGAAAGGAATGGTTCAGCCGCTTTGAAGTTTGGGTACTTGTTTCTCCCCCCTTTTGTGCTTATGAACAATTTGACTAAACTGACATTTCAGTCTCCAAACTGACATTTTCTTTCAAAGAAATCTTTTGGCCAACAAATTGTCATCTCTCTGTGTAGCAAGCAGATGCAAAGAGAAAACTCTCCAATTTGTATCCCTTTGAGTGGCTCCAACACATCCTCAGAAGTAAAAATGAGATGTAAAACCAAAAACCCGTCACTTCCATCCACACGAAATACCTATAACCAAAGTAAAGTAATGAAGACAGCTATGGGCTTATGGTAGCTTCTGACTACTGGTATCCACTAGCTTAGCTGAGGTTGGAAAGCTCCTGGAGGTAAACTCAATATAAAGTTCTTTAAAGATTAATTCATATTCATTTTCACAACGGGAAGAAGCTTCCTGTTGTGAAGTCCTCAACAAAGAGGACTTGTGCCGAGCTGGGCAGAACAGGTCCTGTTGCGAACAGCATCCCCTGCACCCTAGAAGAGCTGGAAGTGCAGGGACAGACCCCAACAGGGTGAGGCCCCTGAGACCCATATAACTGCAGGGACCATGTCCCTTCTGGCCAGACACAGTGAGAGGTGAGATGCAGCCGTGGGTGGGCTCACTGCTGTTCAGCCCACCTCAAATAGCTCTTCCACCGCTGCTGCACTTCACCAGTGACATACACTGCAGAACCTGTCTCAAACAGAACAGGCCTAAAAGCAGCCAAGTGGCTCTATTTAAAACTAAAGAGGAAAGTGCAAAGCTTTGAAGTCAGAAGGCATATAATGAATTCAGCAAAACTTTGTATTTCAAAGCCGGTTCTATTTGCAGAAGCCATCTGCCCAGAGAAAAGCTCGTACATGCACCTCTGACAGGAGTCAAAGTGGTTGAGGGAAACAGATCTCGTTGAGGATGTTTCACATCATTTGTTCCCACAGTATCTGAAATGTCACTTTGTAGTGGAGCAGCTTCCACTCTTATATCAATTACAACATTTACATCCAGCTCCCCCGGGGTTGCTGGCATTTGAAGCGACTGTCCAGTCCAGTAGCTCCCAGCAATTTCTAATGAGTTATGTCAATAAGACATCACTGCTTGTCCCTCCTGATGATCACTATGAGCTCTCTGGAGCTTTCCCTTAAGCCACTGTCTTACTTATCCCTTTATTGAAGATTATTGATCTTCCTTTCCCCCCTTGCCAGCACACAGCTTTTAAGGCACAAATCCAGCGATGGCTCCATCCAAGAGGACAAGGGGTAGTGCAATGTGCAAAGGAGCACAGCTCAGGAGCCAGGTTATAATTGCGAGCAGCAAATGCAAACCCACCCCTCGGGCAGAACCAGCCACGGAGGCAGCTTCTCCCAAGCATCATCTCCCCAGAGCACCCATCAGCCGTACCAGTTTGCAGCACGCAACTAGGGCTTGTGTTTTTGCAGCAAGGCAAAAAAAGACATCGTGTAAAGCTTGGAACAAGGCTGTTTAAGAATTCTCTCTGATATCACTAGTCTTTCATACAGCCCGTAAGAGCCATTAAAATTCTTTCTGATAACTGGCTTCCCAAGAGCATGAGAGCCAGGCAAGACCACGCCAGCCACAGACTCAACCAATATTTCTCCTGGCTTAAAACAGACCCTAAAATAAGCCCGGAAGTCTTCTGTGAAACCAACCTATGTCATAGACTTTGAAGATTTGTCTCTGCATCACAAGGAAGCTGAGAAAACCAGAGGTCATTCCTGTGGGAAATGAGTGAAAACCATCACTGGAAGCTCACATCAGCCGGAGCAGTCATAAGGAGGCTGGCCATGGCCACTGGCCCTAGCAGAGCTTGGTGCTGTGTGAATGATGACTGTCCACAGGCAGCATTTCCTCAGGTCTCTTCCCAGCTGCATTGCTGCTGTTTACAAATCTGGTGGGATCGTTGCTGTCTTTGATAGTGGACAGTGACCTTAATGGAGGCAATAGTTATCAAGGAAAAGAGCAAGGGTATAAGCTGGCAGAGAGAGGCAGATAACATGACTGTGTAAGCCTTGTTTTATTAGAAATCAACTTAAAATCAGCTTTGTCTTATTCCTGAAATCCTGACTTTCTTGTAACATTCAGCATGTACAGCCCACTGCAAATGTTTACAGTTCTCACTGGTACAGCAGTGAGATTTCACCTCATTACAGTCTTTAATGTATTTTGCTTTAAGACATTCCTGCCAAAGAGTTATTTCTTCATCTGTGCTGGTTTGGTTAAGAAGTACCAGCCTTTGCCTGCCTGTGCCCACATTTATGCCCATGGCGTCAGGTGGGAAACCAGCCCCAGAACCCTGGGTGTCAGGGAGCCCTTCTAGGAAAAGTTCTGTAGCACATGGAGGAAGGAAAGTGCAATATTTTTCCCTCAGTGGCCTTGAAAAAGAAGCTTTTACCTTCTGCAGTTTTGTCAGCCCAAGAGATTTATTATTTTTCGGTGCCTGTAGCTGTGAATGAGTGCAGGGACAGAGATCCTGCTAGCTGTGACAGCAATTCAGAGGGGTGCTTCAGAGCACCTGGGCCACACAGACACATGCAGAAGTCCAAGGCACGTTCCTAACCTTGCAACTGAAATTAGGTTGCAGGCACTGGCACACAGTCCCACCTCTGATCTTGCTGTGACTCCAGGAGAGGAAGAAACTCCATGCTTTCAGGCAACCACTACAACTTCAGCCAGGGTCTGTCTGCAGAACAAAGCTGTTCTTGGTTAAGGTGTCCTCATCAGTGTCTGCACACCTGGAGGAGTGCATCTTCCAAGTCAGCTTTCTGGTAGTCTCAGAATAGGTGCTGCAAAAGAAAGAGCAGACCAGCTCTGTAATAACTCTAATAATTAAAAATAAATTAAAAAAAACCCCACATTGATATTCACAGAAAGAAATTAGAACTGGATCTTTCTATTACTACTACCTGAATTAGCACAGCTTCCTAACAGGATCCCAGACCCCACCTGGGCCACATGGCACCTTCTCTAGCTGGTGTCTGCCAGCACCAACCCGCACAGGTACTATCCCCTCTAAAACGCTGAGGTTCAGCTGCTTCTCACAGCTACACAGTCTCCACATCCATCCTGCTGGAGCACCTCCCAGGAGCTGGTAGAAAACTTGTTCTATTGCTACTGACGCCTAGTACTAATTGCAAACAGAAGAGGCTGCTTAACATGGTGTAATCCTGTCCCTTTTAACTTCTACCTTTTTTGGATGGTGCAGTTTCTTTCTTGTTGTTTTTAGTTTTCTAGGGGGTAATTAATTATCTGGACATCTTCTCTCAGCAGGTTACGTCCTGCCCACTTTCAGCCCAGCTGCTGTCTTCAGAGGCACCGGGCAGCCAGATGGACTGAGGGATGTGCAAGCCTATTCATCAGCACCGCTTTTCACGAAGGGTAAGAGAAGGATATGGCCAATACCAGTGGCTGGTGTTTTCCTACCTTGTCTTTTTAAAATGGCAATATCACATGTATTATAGGATTATTTCAAACTGAGCATTTTTCGCTTTTTCATTCTCAGATACAAAGTGAATTGACTGGTGGAGCAAGTTGCTGCATGAGTTGTCATTACCGGAGGTCAGTGCATTGCTGAGGTTTAATGCATAGAGATGGGTACTGGACATTATCTGGAAATTGGTATTTTTGGCCCCCAAATGTTATATGGCAGTAAGGAAGAAGGAACAGCAGCATCAAAAGTTGAAACAATTTCCAAAGGTGGACAACATTGGCAACCCACAGTTCAACACTCTTGACTGCAGGTCTAGAGGCCACACTCTTCCCAGGGTGAAGCTGCCTCACTATGGAGCCCAAAATGTTGGATTTGGAATGCAGGGCACTTGCTCCTAAGACTTTTTAAGCATATACACCAAGAAGTCAAGCAAATAAAACAACAGCCGCCAAATTATTTGCATCCAGCAATATAAAGTGTGAATACCTACCAGCTGTACCTACCTGTCAGCTTTTTGAAACTAAAGTAATTGCTTTGTTGTACATAGAGTAGGAGAAGAAGGTTATCAAAGGTGTGCTTAGTCCAGGCTCCGCACTGATAAGAGGGCTAGTGCAGGCTCTCTGTTCTTCCCTGCTTCAGGAGGTCTGCAAAAGCAGGAGCCGGGCTCTGCTTCAGCACAACCTGGCATTAAAATGGCATTCTTCGAAAAGTGCCTGCAATGAAATAGCATCTTTTTATCGAGAAGATGTGCTCCCAGCAAGGAACAGGGTCATAGCTGCTAATTTTAATGACAGAAAATGAGCTTGTGAGATACTACTCGTGCTATCATTGCAGAGTTAACTTGGCCAAGAGATAATTAATGGAAGATGTGTGGTGGAGTCCCCTGTGCTGCTCTGAAAGTCTAGGTCTGTAATTGGTACCATTGGCTCTTGTAAAATAAAGTGTAGTCCTGATCCAGCTCAGATATCAAAACACTGCACTCTGAAAGAAACATTTTGCTTTAGGAAGTAGCCTTCTGATAGAGCGATTTTAAACCACAGAGTCTTCTGAGCAAGTTCCTGGCTTTCAGTGCTGCTCCTCAATGTTGAGCTATACACTCTCTGATTTCCCTGCCACAACTCCATGCTTTATGTAGCTGGTGACTCTCAATGACGCATTTTGATGCATTCAGCACAACCACATGCTAGCAGGAACCAGAGATCACCATATTTCTGGCTGTGGAGCTAGCATAAACATGGACCTGTGCCCAGACAGTGTTGGCGGTGGCTGGAAAACCAAGACTGAGAGTCTAACAAGAGAACTGGCGAAAAATCTGCTCCACTGAAAACATGGGGCTGGAGCAAATCTGTCATTGTTCAGTGTACTGAGGGTTTCAGGCAGCAGTCTTGGTGCTGAGAGGAGGCACCTCTCTTCCTATTTCCCTGGCTCCTTCCCACTATTCACAGTCACTCAGGAGCCATTTCCCCATATCCTACTTACACACGCGTGTCAGGCAAAGCTGATAAGGAAGGAGAAGACGATCTGATAGCCGAGTGGCTGTGCCGCAGGCTCTCTGTGTGGCCTCATCACACTGTGGCTCAGTTTCTCCCCATAAAATGACTAACAGCTCTTCCTTACCTCCTGGGGGGTGGTTGGGAGGATGAAAACAGCGACAGCCACAAAGTGCAAAGTTATTACAACCATTCGTCCAGAGAGACTGTCAGCTTTAGCACGTAGGCTGCTATCAGACGTGGTGCTGAGAGCATCCCCAGTGGCTGCTCTGTTGGATGGAGCACACAGTGTGCTCCTTTGGCATAGGTGCCTCCAGGCACAGAGGGTTGAACAAACTGTTTTCTGCCTTGGAGAGAGAAAGTAAACCTCTTCCATCAGGTTTCTCCTTTTCTTCCAGGAGGTGGCAAACGATACCCTCTGCCTCCCTGGGCACGCTGGGAAAAACGGAGCAGGGGCTGGTGCCCTGCTCTGCCAAAGGCCCCTCATGGGAAGAAGCTAAGAAGCCACACTGGGAACCTCCACTCCTCTCTCCTCCACAAAAGCAACAACTACGTGTGGAAAGATGCTGTCAGACCCTACACCACATCAGTTCTTGCCACAAGTGCTCCCTCGCCTCTAACCACCCTGAAACGAAGCACAGTATAAACAGTCTAGTTAGATCTACTCCAGGCGCCTACTGTGGTGCATCAGGAGATTAACATACTAACTCTGAAAAGCCCACTAATTTTAAGGATAACTCTGTACTTAAACTGAAAGACGTTCTGCAGAGATCAGCAGTTCATCTGATGCTAAGGAACCTGGGAAACCTGTTAACAGCAGACTCTGTGGATAATTGAGAAAATTATTCAACACTGCTTTTAAAGGACACTGGATTATAATACTGCATGGGTTAGTAATACTTTGCTCCTAATCTTTTCAAATATACATTTGCAATGGTTTGTTTATCACTAGCTTTTGCCTTGCAATCAGACAAACAGGGGCTTTGCTCCCACTGGAACTCCAACTAAGCAGGGTAAGCCAAGTCAGACATTGCAAGGAAGACTATGGTCAAATACCTGATGCAGGAGGTTTGTTTTGGTGGTGGTTTTGGGTTTGGTTTTTTTTTTTTTTTGGACATAATGTATTACATACAGTCAGGCATTAAAGTATTACTTGACAAAAAGCAGGAGGAGAAACCAACAGCTCAAAATTATACCAACTAAACTACAGCACCTGAGACAGAAACCAAGGCAGCCCACAGGGCAGGGAGGGGTGGAGGCAGGGATGCGAGTACCTGAGGGAGCTCAGCTTGGTGGGGTGGGAGGGATAAACCTGCCGAAAGAAGCGGGACTGGCACCCTGCCCGACACATCCATCCCAGAGCCTGGCAGACTTCGCCTAAGAACCAGTTCCACGAGTGAAGAAGCTCCATCAATCAGACCATCCTGCCACCACGGCCAACGGATGAGAGCAGCCTGCCGTCAGCCAGCTACATCTTCTCGGCAAAGGGAAGAGGTGTGCATTACTTCTTTTTTCACTATCGGGGAACAGTCACAAACAAATATCACAAAAATCTGGCCCTAAAACAGTACGTGGAGCAAAAATTAGCCCCAGAGCAATTAGAGGTGTGGGCATGTTTCGGGCTTTTTCATCCAGACACACTAAGCAGCATGAAAGCTAGTGAAAACAGAGAGCTGGGAACTCCCCCGGTGAAGCAGAGACCTGGGCTGCTGGTTGCTCTAGAGCAGCCTCTCCGTGCTCCAGGGCTGACAGTGTGGCTGGAGAAAAAAGGGACACATCTAGAGCATGGTATGCTGCCGGGGAACCACAGCAAGGATAGTGTGACGTAGCTTGCAGACACCAGAGTCCCAGCTCGTCCCAGAAACCATATCCTCAACCCTGGTGCGTATCTGCCCTCTCTTCATTCCTGAGCAGGACTACATGAAGTGCCCACCTGGGTCAACCACCTTGACTTAGAAAACCAAAAAACCCAAACCAGCTAATAGTTAGGAGTCTAGAGCTCCTGTCTTTCCTCAAGGTGGATTTCTTCTGAAGCCAACTATTCTTATTTCCACCTCCAGTCTTGTCAGCAATGGTCCAGGTGGAAGCTGTTCGGTTAAGGTGGGCTGTTGCCCCAGTTTTGTCCTGTCCCTATCTTTCACCTTCACATCGGGAAAAGGCATATTACATTTCACATAAGCCAAGGCATATGTGAGCGATTATGTGTGACCAGCTACATATAATTATTTTAGATGTAGGCCTATAAATGATTCATTAAGATCTGTATCAGCTGGTTATTTAATGTGTCTTGCTAATTAAAACTTTGTGATAAAGACAACTACAGCTTTCTGTAATTATGCCTCTGGACAGTACGATGCACTTCCAACTAGTATTTGCAATCCCGGGTGTAAGTTGACACTTAAAGTAAGGTAGAAAAATATAGGTTAACTGCTGCTCTTAATTGGTCTTTGTTACAAAGACTATGGTAGAATTTTGTTGTACATCACCCTGGGACTCTTCTGCATAGTGCATGTTACAGGCACCGTTACGTGATGATGCTGTGTACACCGCATCATCCTGTCGTACACCTGAGAAGCTTGTAAAAAACAAACAAGACTATTTCACCTAGAAGTAACGTACCTGCCTTGACTCATCTAGGGGGAAGAAGGGAAGTAGACCAAAGACATGTTTGAGGAAATGCAGCGTGTTTTACCCTACAGGATCAGATCTGGCATTTCTTGCTCAAGCCATAGATCCTGCCAGGCACACTGTAGGCTTCTCCTGAGTAAGGTCCACGGGCCTGCAGTCACCATACGCTGGATCCAGCTTCTATCAGTGCCAGTAGGAAGAAACACAGTGACTCAGAAAGCACATTAGGTCCCTGTTCCATTGGTCAAAAAGGGACTTGCACTGAGTATACTTCAGTGTAACTAAGTAGGTCTAACTCAGTTTGTCTTCAGTTTTGTTCTCTCAAAATGTGTTTGGTGTCAAAGAGAATATGCCTATGCATGAAACAGGTAGGGACTTTACAACATTTTCTTGGGATGGCTATCAATGTAATAACACATCAGTAACAAGTGATAAATGTTAAGTAAAAGGAGCTTTTCCTAAGCAGCTTATGCTAAGAAAATAAATCTTGCCCCACTACCAAAAGACTACATTAGGAGTCATTCCTTCTAATCTCATTGGCAGCCTCATATCACCGCTAGGATAAACGTAAATTTGATCACCTTGGTGGCTCATCCACTGCAAGTTCTGCTTGGTTAATCACAATGGAAGACAACTGCCTTTGTGTCGACACTTGGCGTCTCTCCTGTTGTCATCGGAGCAGGGCATGCTTCACCCAGGGGCATGACTCAGGTATAACCTGTTGGCTCTTGTTAGCCACAGAGCATTGCCTAAACCCTGAAGTCTGCATCCCATGGGAGCAATACATTAATCTAATCTGTGGTTATTTTCTACAAACACTAATTTGTGAAGACAAAACAAAGACTATAGAAGATAGAACATATGTCTATCAAATGCATTTGAGTCCCCAAAGGTGACCTGGTATAGTCTGTGTCAGTGTGGCCAACACCAGTAACTCAGCAGGGTAGGAGAAACAAGAAGCAAAATCCGTGCCAACCCTAAATGCTTTCTTCTTCCCACTGTCTCTTTCCAGCTTCTCATATCCAGCCTCATTCACTTGGTGCTGCATCCTAGAAAGCTACTGCAGGATAGAGCTAGAATGGATTAGGTAAAGAAAGCCTTTAAATCTAACTTTGCTTTGGTTAACAAGGTTTTGACTGACTGACTGACCTTGTGCCTGTAATAGCATGAAAGTTGTATCTAAAAACTTTGGCCATATCAAACAGCTGTCCCTCATACAAGAGAACGAATGAAGCCCAGTTTCCTATAGACCCGAGTCTCAGACCACTTTATGGTGGCTCCTCTATTCACTTTTCAGTTTTTCTCACGATACAGTGGACACAATTAGTCCTTAGTCACTCTTGTCTCAACTGTTCTTTGGCGTGTGTTGAGGTCTGAGTTTCAAGTTAAGCTCTTCAGTGCACTGTGATATCAGCCATTGCTGATTATACTGCTGATAGCAGCCTCTGGCAATTACCCGGGGGAGCACTCATGGTGTAGCTTTCTCCCGTATGGGAGCATTTCACAGAAAGATAGTTTCTCTATCCAATGATCTACTTTAATTAAACTGATAGGAACTTAACTACATTTGAGACTCCTAGTTTATCAGAAGTGATTCAGACTGGTCAGTCTCAAATAAGGAGGTACAGACCAAGTGAGTGTCTCAAACCTCCTGTGAGACAAGTTCACTAAACAACATAGCCCTGCATCTGTCAGGTCTAGTCTGTCACGGCTGTGATGATGCCTGCACATAATTATTAACTTGTAGAGAAGAGATCTGGGCTTAGAAAAGAGGGAGGTGAAGATGAAGCTGTTCAGGAGTTCCTCAGCATGCACCACCCTTGTTCATGTTCTTAAGGTATGCTACTGTATTTGAAAGATGTCTCAAGACATAGAATGGTTTGGGTTGGAAAGGACTGTAGAGATCCTCTAGTTACACCTTACTGCCCCGGGCAGGGACACCTCCCACTAGACCAGGTTGCTCAAAGCCCCATCCAGCCTGGCCTTGAACACTTCCAGGGAAAGGGGATCCACAACTTCTCTGTGCAACCTGTTCCAGTGTCCCACCAACCTCACAGTAAAGAATTTCTTCCCAACAGCTAATCTAAATCTCTGCTCTTTCAGTTTAGAACTGTTACCCGTCATCAGAAGCATCTTGCAAAGTGGCCCCACTGGCCAGCACTTTTCCCAGCAAGGGATTTCCCTTGGGGTAGCAGACAATCCTCCAATGGCTCATCTATACGTAGCTCAGTTCCATTTTTCCAAGTTATTGGTATGGCCACCTTCTGGGACAGACAAGAAGAGGCCTAATTTCTACGTGGTGACAAATTCCAGTCAAGCTCACCCTGACCTGAAACTATACGGAGAGTTTATCCCTGTCAGAGGTTCACATTTGAGCAATGTTGCAGGTCAGTAGCTGCCAGTGAGTGAATGGCAGATGTAGACAAGGCTCGGGGTTAACTGCAGACACAAATGCATGGACGTGGCAGGGCAGAGGTGGAACACAAATAGGGTGTGATGGCACCTGTACACAGCAAGCTTTCTTTTGGCATGGAACGGGAAGAGCAGCAGCAGGAATGCCCAGAGCCTGAAAAGACAGGAAGGAGAAGAGTCTGCCCCACATTAGGACAGGAGCCATGTGCAGCACAGAGAGGGCAGAGGGAAGGCTCTAACGCCGCTTAAGGCACTCCTGGCTCAGTGAGCGACTCCATGGCAGCAAAGAGCATTGGTGCAACTCAAGACTTGCTGCGGTTTTTATCTTGCAGGTTCTTGGGTGCAGCAGCACCCAATTCCCATTTCAGCAGCACAAATTCCCCTTGCAAAACCTACTTCACTGAACGGTAGAGTCACTTGAGCAGAGGAAATGCTATTTCCCACTTGCACTGCAGTATTTCCCTCTGGCCTTTGAGTGACATCATCCCGGCATTCTCCTCCAAAAGCAGGTGGTTCCAGGCATTGACTGATGGTAGGAAACGAATTATCATCTCCCCTGAAAAGACAGGGAAACAAAAGGGGATTAGATGTTTTACCCAAGGGCCATGAGGAGAAATGGGTTCAAATCCAGAATTAGAGTGAAGGTGCTCTAACAACAAGCTACAAGCTATAGGCTTGCACACTGTCTAGCACAACGTGGCCGTAAACCTGCTGAGGCCTCCAGGCAGCACTGCAATTTGCATCATCATCATAATGAGTTTCTAATCCTGATCAAATGCCCAACCCAATAGGTACAGCCTGACTCACAGAAAGGATTAGCTGACAGATTGTAAACAATAGTTGCAGGAGCCACTGGGCCCATTATGCAATCCTTTTATGCTGAATATACAGAAATAGCTGAGAAAATTAGGAGCTTTTGCTGAGAACATAAGTAACTCAGATTTTCAAATGGAAGTAATGGGCATTCTCATTCTTCAGCCCTAGGGATAAGCCATCGATATCGTTGCACACCATTCCTAACTCTTGCATCAACCAGATTAACAAGGACAGGGACTCATGTTCATACCGTGAGACAATAAAGACAAGCTACTTACAAGATGATCCTCTGAAGCATCCAGACCATGCCTGCTTCTTCCCATGAATAGGTCCTACTTTCTTTCATTACAAAAGAGCCTCTGTCACAAGCCAGAACGTGTGGGAGAAGCAGGAGGTGCATGGGAAAAATCAACAGAAATTAGAGAAATTAGCATTTCTTTATGAGAATGAAAAAATTTGAGATACAATAGATTTTTAGCTATTAAAATGCATGCTACTAGCCTAGAATTCAATTCCAGGAATAGCTGAGGCATATAGAAGACAGACAGAATTGCTTGAGTTACCGTAACTCAAGAGGAACTTGTCTGAGGCTCAGCCACCAACAGCCCATACTCAGTCTAATCTCTGTGCAGTTTCACCGAGCTTGGGCTTCATCGTTCACCTCACAACAAAGCTGCTTAAATCACACCGCAACTCAATTTAGGGGGAGAATGTATTAAATAGGTATCAGTTAGGGACAGTCTTCTGGGGACACTTTAAGTTAATAATGAAGAAAAAAAAAGTTGACTTTTATTAATTTTCCTCAGTATCCAGCCTTTATAATTTATGATGTTTTCATGTAATTTGTTTCTAATGTCATCACTCTTTCTATAAGAAAAACAAAATATAGAACAATAAATCAGACCTAACACTTGTCAATCCAGATTCTTTGGTAGAGGAGACAAAACAAAATCTCAGAAAGAAGGCTTGTTGCTAACCTTGTCAGCAAGCATAAAGAAAATCAAGGAGAATTAAGTGTACTAATTTTGTTATCTTTCTGAGGCTTGTGATCTTAAAAATCCTCAGGGATATTGTGAGATGTTCCCTCTCTGTCAATTCCAAATAGGAAGCATGCTTCATGCGTGTTCCTCAGATGAACAGCAATTAACAGTGAAACAACAATTACGATAAATGACAAACAGTAACAAAACAACAACGGAAAGAGCAGGCCTCTCCACCTGCCATTTACGCACCATTGCAGCTGATTCTTCTTTTGTTGTCCAGGTAGGGGACACATCCCAGCCCAGCTGAAGTCAAAGGACTTTTGCTATTGACTTCAGCATCAGGACTGGAGCAAAGTGGAGCTAAATGAAAGGGATTTCAGTATGATCAGCTGGGGCTTGTCAAGCCTTTAAGCTTTGAGTGCTGGATGCCAGTGGAGCTGACAGAGGAAATGAGCACTTTGTTGGTCCCACAGTTGGGGGGGGTCACTGCTGACAGACTCACAAAAGGGGCTACTTTCTTGCACAAGCATGTTCAGCAGCCTCTACATCCATGGGGTGGCCCACGAACAACGAGGAAGACATTAAACCAGACATGCACTGCCAAGGTGCTAGAAGGAAGGGAGGATAGCAGTGCCCTATTTGGGAAAACTCCACCCGCACCATTCGGTATGGACCAGTTTAACTACAACTAATGCACTTAGGTATTAAACTGCCAATGTTGCTTACAATTACAATGTGCTGAACTGAATATCCCTTTTGAAGGAATGCTCACAAGGCACCTGCTCACAAGACAACTTTCACGTTGCTGTCTAGTCTTGGTGGGTTTCTAATCATGGGGACTGAACGTGAGAAGGGGTATGCCAAGCTAGGGACTATTACTCAAAATAAGCTTATCTTTTGCAGAATGGAGAAAGCAGCTAGAGATACATCAGATCAAGTAGGATCTGGTTGTTGGCTCTACTTGACCCATGTCAAAGCTTGCACTCTGTGAATCTAGTGCATAGTCTTCCATGGGCTTCAAGTAAGGATGAAGTACACACAGGCTACCAAGAACACCAAAAGAAAGCACTGAGACTGTTCACGAAGTCCTGGAAGTAATGTGCCTGCAGTAACAAGAGTAATTGTGCTGTATCTGTCAGACCTACAGGCCATTTTCGTAGACATAATAGCAAAGGAGTGATAAAGGAATTGTGTCATTAACTGTGAGGTTTAGCAATTACTTTCTTTGTTTCATACTAGGCCTGATAATGATCTAGTAGCACATGAAAGCAGAGAAGTCGCTCATGTAGTGCTGCTGCAACACAATGTGTGCTTTGACCATACTTCTGCACACTGGAGCATCCTTAAGTACATTTGTTTTCTAGAGAATGGAGTCAAAGACTGTGGCTGACTGAGCAGCTAATTATTCTCTTTACATTTTTCCTTTCCCTGCATCTTATTTCCCGGTGGGCAATAAAGTGGGTTAATTTTGTGATCACTAGAGGATATTTGTAAGGCAGAAATATCAGATGCATCCATACCTATTGGTAAAGCAGAGGAAATCTTAAGAAACAAAACAGGGCCCAGTGATGGGAAAAGAGAAATGTTCAGATCTGATCACAAGGCTGCAGAAAGTCAAAGAATGTGAAATAAGACTCCAAAAAATGGTCCTTGAGCAATGCACAAGAACAAGACAAACCCCAAGGCTTTGCCAATTCACCACATGAGGAAATTCCTTCCTATCCCAAACATAGTGAGAGATTCAGCAGTATGTCTGGGAGCAAATATCATCAGGGCTGATCTAGCTTGTTTCTACCCAGGCATGACACTAGCACTCAAAAGACGATGCTGGGTTTTGATCTTGCCTCTGAATATTACACAAAGAATCTCCCACGGCAAAAAATTCCAAATAGTGATTAACCTCTTAGGGCAAAAGCCAGACTTTCCAAGTGTTTGATCTAAATTCAGTTATTTTTTAATTTCCAGGAGTGGTTTTTTTTTCCTTCCTGTTGGTGCTTAGTTCACATAGATTCCTGGTCAGGTCCTGAACATCTCCTGAAGACACATCAAATCCTACATGGAGTCCTGAGGTCCACTAGGGGTTAATGCATTTAAGCTGTGAAAATATGTTTCTGTAAGTGGTAGCACAGCTATTTAGAAATCTTGAATATGAAGTAATTTCACACACAAGGAATGTCTTGCCGTTCATGATGGAGTCAGGTTGCTCCTTTAATTTCCATCCTTGCTGTGGTAGTGGTTGCTCACTGGGAGGGAGGGCAGTAAGGGGCTGTTACCAGATGCACCTCCTGGGAAGGTGCCAAGCACATTGGATTTCAAGGGGTGCAACTGGAGCTGAGGATATTCAACACTACAAAGGACCTGGCCTTTCAAATGCTTTTCACTGTTGCCAGCGAAAATAATTAAAAAATCAGGGGATATCTTGTTTATGTACTGATGTCTCCCATGTCCAGGCACTTTATGATAAATCCTTACAACGGTCATATAAACTGCTCCTAATCTGATTTGGCAAGCTGGCTCAATGATTCCTGCTCCTGATTAAAAGTGTTTCCTTCTTAACTTGCCGAGTGAAGGCTTAACTCCAGTTAAGCCATCACACTGAAGTGATGAACAGCAGACCCAACAGATCATTTATAGATACCAAACCGGGTTGTTTGGTGGTACATGGCTGTCTGCTCTGGGTCCACCTTTGAAGACAGGTAGAGACTTTCTGGAAGCTCTGGGTGTCCCAGGAGGGTGGGAGCAGCAAGCTGGGTCAGAAATTCAGCCTCCATAATCACGAAGTGAAAAACTGGGCTCAGTTCTACCAAATTAAGCAACAGAGTGGGAACCTCAGAGAAAACAAAGCAGCGTTTTTCAGTCTTCTTGCAGTTCATTATGCAGCCTGGCAGCAGTGTTCTGTGTAATGTAACTTTTCCCAAACTAAAGCTGTGCCAAGGTATTGTTGAAGGGAGACAGTTCAAAACAGCATCTGGGGGGTAAAACACCACAGACATAAACCAAAATCTAAGCATTAGACATTCAGAATGAAAAATGTGCTGAGAAAAAAATGCACGCCCAGCTAAGCATGGAAATAAATAGTTACTAGAATAAAGCTATCTTGTCTCTGCTTTAAAGTGATTCAATATTATGACCATGAAATTAAACCACAACTAAAGGCATGTGATTGTGATCAGAGTGTTATAGCCTGATTATCTGACAAAAATTATGGTTTAAAATGTAAAAATCATAAATGTAGAGTCCAAACACTAGCTGGTAGGACAAAATAACATTACCCTACAGTATATTTGTCACATGCTTTGATAAGCCCCTATCCCACTCCCCTGTCCTATTGCCTGAGCTAGTATATAAATATTTTGCTTATTAAAGAATAAGATATTCTGGTGCAAGGTGGGGAGAGATTTGATTCTGACTAAGTCTTTAGGAGACCAAACAAGAGGCTGGGTGAATGAGCAAGTCTGCTTCCCCCTATCTTTTATTCTGATCTTGACCACAAATCTAAGATCAGAAACGTTGTATAAGTATCCAAGCCCTCATCACATAAGCTATCTGAACAACGTGATAAAGGGAAAGCAGAGAGCAAGACCCAGCCTCTGCATCTTATTATAGGAGCAACTCCCCTCCACGGAGTTGTCTGGAAACTGGACCATGGGAAAACACGTCCCCTGGTGACAGCATTAGTAGTGTGGCCAACTAGTGTGGGAATAGGATGAAAAGGAAAACATCAGCACCTGCGTTGCTGGAGCACATGTAGTGCTGTTTCTTCTCAAGTCCCGAGTGTATCCTGCAGCAGTAACTCCTCAAAACTAGATGTGCTGAAAGAGCCGCAGCTCCTTTGCTCTTTTTTGCTGCAGTGCAAAGTCTAACTCCTGTGTGCACTGAGCTTTTGTCCTTCCTCATGCGTTCACTAGTCACTAAATCTGCCAGAGCTAGGAGCAAGAAGAAACTCGATGGCAAAAAATGCTGACCACACATCTGTAACAACATGGCTGACACCAGTGATGCTGAATCTGCTTACTGAACACCCACTTAGCATCCTGTGAGACTTCCATGTCACATTTAGGACACCGTCCAATTTCATCTTAGCTTCTTTACTTTCATTGTGCAGAGCAGCAGAATTTAAGATCTGGCAATACTGCAAACCCAGTACACTGCAAACAACATCCAGCATCTTTCTCCATCACTATACCCCTGGAGTTCAGACAGAGGAAATATCCTTCCCAATCCATGGATCTCCCCAATTGTTTTTCCCTCTTCAGACAGGGAAACAAACAGAAGCGAGTGTTTCATTACATGTTAAGAGAAGTTATATGTAAATTATATTTACTTAATCCCTGCTCAAGGCTTCATGCATTCCTCCTTATTCCTGTGCTGTCCTTAGGAGTCAGTCTGCCTTGTTCCTTCTAAGGCTATGAGCATCCTTCAGATCCATAATCCTGTCTCTTGTAGGTGTTTCTTGCCTGGCATCATCTGATGCAGGACTTTCAGCCTCCCCAAGCTGCAAAGTCCTTAGATGTTTTTATGCAGTTTAAATATCCAGGAAACAACCAGGGAGGATTGCAAAGACTTTTAAAAACCTCTTCCTAAACAAAACTAAATCACCAAACCACTCCTTACAGCAAGGAGGTAGGCAGCCATGAAAAAGCAGACAGCTGAGTGCATCTTCCCCTCCCCATCCCCTCCAGATACCCATGCTGCCAACACGTCCCTGGTATTTGCAGGAAACTCAGGGACTTCAGATCTCCTGCTTCTGCCTTTTGCTGCAGAGAGCCCTTGTTCCTTGGCAGAGGGCATTTCTCTTTAAAACAGCTGGGCTGTGGCACTTCTGCCCATTCCCCTCGTACTAGGATTTTCCATGCACTAGTCCTCAAGTGGAAATGCTGACAGAGCTATTTCAAGTCAATGACTACCAGTTGCCGCCAGGGCTCTGCCAGGGTGGGGTTTCTCAAGGTTGATGTGCCTTGCTTCAGTGTCTAAGACCGAACTGGTTTCCTGCTGCCAAAAACCTCACGATACTTACCAGAACAAAAATGGAATTCATAGGCTGCCACTGACTCCCTCAAAACCCTCGCTGTCTTTCCAATTTAAGAAGTGGAAAATAGAGGAGTTCTCAGAATCTGCCTTCCCTACGTAGGGTAAGCAGCGTACAAATTGTACCTTGCTGGTCTGGGCTTTAAAACCTTTATTCTTCTAAGTTGAAACCACAGCACGGTTTTCCACACGTACTGTATGAGAGCAGTTCCTGATCAAAGATGCGTTCCCACTCGACCCACCCCGTTCTTGCTGCGGTTACTCAGGGTGGGATGCATCCACAGAGCGTGCAAGCTGCAAGTACAAAACAGCGGAAAAATCCCCGTGAAGGAAAAGTTAGTCTCCTGTTTATATTTAGAGCTAGTATTTCATGTAAGCTGTGATGTTACAAAGTCAGGCGTGTATAGTGTTATAAAGACATTTCTCCTTGCCCCTTTGTACATAGCTTGACAGAAGCAAGAGAAAGTCTCTGACAGATGCTGATGAAATGAGCTATCTGGTTACAGAGCTGAAATATTTGGAAAGGACACAAGTGAGAGACGAATCTATTGCCTTTGTGAAAAGGGGATTTAATTTCTAAACTAACCACACGTGGCAATGAACAACCTTGTCTCTGCCCTCTGGTGACAGCCTGCAGGCACCGTGCAATTATAATTAAAGCCTTTTATTGTTTTTGTCCCAGATTAGATTAAGTTGGTATTTAAAGATACAATTTTCTCATTGTGCTGTCACGCCAGGACAGAGACATGGCTGTCTGTGCACTTTTACTGGGGAGCAAAAACAAAATCTGAATGCTTTGAGGTAAACATGGCTGGCAAGACTCCTAACTTCCAAGAAAAGCAGTAGAAGCAATCACAGTGCTCCTAGGTTATTATTATTATTGTTGATGTTAATTCTTAGTTTTCAGTTTAACTGGAAAAACAATCTGAATGAGTTCACACACCCACTAAAGACAAGGCACGGAAGAGAAGGCCACTGTGCTGTTTTTCTACTGCCACTTACCGCAGAGGTCCTCGCTCTCCCTGGCCACAGCAAGGTCAGCATCCCTGCTCGCAAAGTCAAGGTCGTTTTGGCACACAGCTGTGCTGGCCACCTCCTCACACTGTAGGATTGGGACATTTCTCAAGAATAAATCTTAGTATGCAGCACCTAAAGCTCTGAGACTTATGGATAAATTTACACAGCAAGACCTATGGTTGGATCAGATGATGAACCTACGCAAGGATCACCGAGTTATGCATCCTTCAGCACATAAAACAGTATCTCAACTAATGCTGTTAACATTATTATGATTTTACACGAGGAGTAGCTTACCTGATGGCTACAATGACAGCACACACAGACATACAACGCAAACCAGAGTGGCTCAGTGACACAGCAAGTGACCTGTTGGTACGGAGCCACCAGATTTCTGGCCAGCAGCACCTCCACATGACAATGTGATCTCTGGCCTAGGCATCACATGGGCTCTTCAAATCACTCCTTGTTTATCTTGTAGTGGTTTTATGCAATCAACATCAGTCTCTAGCAAGCCTTGCCTTTTTGCTACTGATTTCAACCCATCATTAAAGGTCAACATTAATTTGTCTTACAAGCTAATTTTACTAACCTTTTGACATTTCAGACCAATCACCTTAGAACAGCAGTTTGTGAATTCATCTCCGGCAGCCCTCAGGCACCTAGGGAAGGCAGTGTGGACTCCACTGCAAGAGCAGCGATGCCCTTCCCTTTCACCTGACACTGCTGTCCTTCAGAGGACACCCTTGCTGGATGGTATTAGTATTGATGCCACCCCTAGCTCCTGGGAGCTCAGCACACACCTTCCCAGCAGACTGAGCTCCCTAACCACCTCTTGTAGCTGCACCTTTTGGCATGGAAAACCTCCACATTCCTCAGGCCAGTGAGAGAGCAGAAATGGGTCTCCCGTCTTTGTTTCTGTGAATACTCAATATGAAATACATAACCATCTGCAGGAACAGAAATCAACAACCTCACACCTTTTTTTTGCCTTGTATGAAAAAGCATCTTAATCCGCAGACTAGGAACTTGTGGTTTTTTCTTGCGAGTCACAGGGAATATTGCAGTATTTGTGTAAAGCAAAGCAAGTTTGGCTGTAGGACTAGCCTTCAGCAGGGTAAGGAAAAGTCTCATCTTGGAAGTGGGAGATTCATCTGCTCAGAGGAGGAGGAGAAAACAGAGCCCAACTCTTGCCCAGTCCAGGAAAGCACCTTCAGGGAAGGCCATCAAGAGAAGTCCAACACAATACCAGTCACAAGCTATGAACCTGAGGCAGAGGTGCCTCTGGCAGCCTGGTTGGGTACCCAACTACTTACCCATGGCCCTGCCTGTGCATGATGTGACAACTATCTTGCAAGCTCTCTATTCAGGGCTTTGGGACATCCCTCCTCAAGCACCTAATGCTTTGCTCAGCCCCTGCTGCAACATCCCTGGCCACTGGGTACCAACACATGGGGAAGGCTGGGGCCAAGCCCGTATGGCCATGTGAGGGTGCAGCCAGAAAGCTCCTCAGAGCAACAGGGCTGCATCACGTAATCCGCCCTGTAACCTTGGGTGCACAGGTTCCTGCTCACCCATATATTTCCCTCGTTACAGATGTTTGAATCATGTCACACCAATTAGCTGTACAGGTGGGCTGGTGGAAGGTGCCTTTAGTTTTGACATCACAAATAGCCTCACCTAAGACTTATCTAAGCTGCTGACCTGGCTACATTTTAACCTGCTATACTTATAGTAATTTAATGCAATTTTTTTTATAACTAGGTTATTTACAAACTAGTATTTTTCAGTGTCACCTGGACCCAGGTGACAAGATTTCATTTTTATTATATGGACAGCATAAAGCATCTGTGCTATTCTGATATCAAGAGTACTCAGTGAAAGCTTTGACACAGGTATTAAGGTTCTCAAAGAGACAAACATATAACTAATTTGAACTTCAAGCTAATTAAAGGATATACGCGCAAATTCTCAAAAGAAGTCCTGTTTCTACTCAGTAAGTGTTGAAAAGTTTGTAGAGGACAAATTGTATTTTTCATAGAAATAGATTATGAACCCCAGCCTTATGTACAAACTAGAACTCAATAATAACGATAGCGTCATGACTATTAGCTCCAAAAAATACAATAGGAGGAGTAAAAATAAATAATAATGGCTTAAAATAGTTTGGATAAAAATCATACTGCTTATTAGCTGCATTCCAGTATTACAAAGCAGAGGGGTCTAAGTGTGAGACAAATCTAAGAAATGCCATCAGAGCAAGCAAAGGATGAGAAGGAGTAATGCATGACTACTTGCACTTATCTAACATTCCCAATTGTATGAAAAAGGACTAAAGGTGACAACAAATAGCTAATTGTCCAAACAATTTCCGAGACACAGGTATGAAGGAGAGGTGAAACAAATAGGAAAGGAGGTTGAGATGGCATGACAAAGAGCACCAGCTGGAAACCGAAAGCACAGAGGAGACATTTTCACAAGCCCTATTTAAATCCCTATTCCGAGAGGCAGTAGATGGCTCAGAGGGATTTTTCTAGCTCATCACTTATCAAGTAAAGCCCAGGGGACTCTGACTGTATTCTGTCTTACAGCACTTTAATCGTGGGCGTTTCCTAAACTTTGTGCAGGAGTAAGACTTCTGATTTGTTTGCAGGAGTTACAGACAATCAGCTCCTAGATCTTTTTTTTTTTCCTGCGCAGATACAGAAAGATAGGTAACAGTTGAGAACCACACCTTTTTCCCACATGGAAGCACATGGAAGAATAGCAGTCAGGTTTCAGTACATCATTTATCAAAGTCAACAAGAACTCTGCCAGCAGTCACAATGGTGCCGTGTAACAAGGCCAGCATATGCTCATCCAGCAAGCAAGAGACCAGAGGAGCCACAGGCTTGCTGCATATGGGACCAGAAGCACCAAAGGGTCTTATATCAAAACAGCTTTTCCCAACATGTCAGGTCTCCTCTGCCTTGCATGGGCTGCTGCCTTCCGTCCTTTGGGACTGACAGTGACGCTTCCTACACGCACTACTTTTACCCACCAAAATGTGCCTGCAGAGTCGGACGTCTGTCATTACAGCCACATATTAAATCCAATGCAGCACGGGCAGCACCTACAGGGCCGATTGGATTCACTGCCTATAGCCCAGCCTGTGCAGCCCTCCAGCAGTCTCACTGTCTGGACAACGTTACACTCAAGGGCTAACTTCAGCTGTACTGGCAGCATAGCACTGCCCTGAATGTAGACCTGGCCTGGACACCACTGTTTTCTACAGCATGCTGTGCTGCAAGCAGAAAACTCCCTCTAGGGCCTTATTATTTCTAATTATAACGCCTGGCAGTCGTGCAATGTTTTGGCAGAGCTTGGCACAGTATTTTATGTTGCTTTGGACTGACTGAGGGAAGAAAGTGCCATCAGCTGAGCAGCTCCCGAGGCGCATTCATCAGCAAAAGCAAAGCTCTTCAATTAGTAATTCATCCCCTTCTGCCTTGAGCACCAAAGCGCTGCAGAAAGAACAACTTTGCACCAGCAAAAGGCTGAACAAGTGCTCCTGCCTCTGCCACCGCTGCCTGAACCACAGCAAGATGGAGGACCCTCCCACAGGGCAACACTACTGGAGACACTGGGCTGAGACTCAGGAGGTTGCTGCTGCTATCACTGCCTCTAGTACCCAGGCTCACAGGCTACATGACAGGCCCTTCTCTCCCCCCTTCCCACTCCATCCTTTGCCTTATATATTTATGGAGAAGTTTCTCAGGGCAGAGAGTGCCTTTAATATGAGACTTTAATATGACAGTGCACCCGAGGGAGCCCAGTTTCAAATGGAGCCCCCACGTGCTGCGGCATCAATGATGATGAATGATCTGGACTTCAAGTGATGTGGGAAAAGACCTGCATCCCCAGTGGGAAATTACAGCTCAGATCTCCCCTCCGTTTTAAAGCCACTGTGTGTCTCATAGCCCACATTGCAGCGCGCAGCTGTAAATGAGCTAGCTGGAGCACCAGAGCCCAGCAGCTGCTCGTTCCTCCTGCTGGGACCATCACTCTTATGACCAGGCACCTTAATACCTATCTCAAAGGGCCAAATGGGTCCCCTGCTCTGCACTGCGGCCTACATTCTAGGCATAGCTCAATGGTCTGCATTTGCAGGAGCAGGACACCTTCTGTTGTTTAAAAAGCAAACATTATTGACCCCTTCAACGTCACATCTCAAAATCTGATTGAGAAAGTGGGTTTGTGCCATTTTTAAATAAAAAAATACTGATGCCGAGAGTTATATAACATAGGCAGAAAATCTTTCAAGTCCCCATAGAAAAGATAGCTACGTGTAGCTCTAACATTTTATTTTTTTTAAATGCACTTGTGAACAAGCATTCATAACATCCATTGCTGAGAATCTGCAACTGTCACAAAAGGGAGAGGAAATGTAAGTACAATCTTAGAAGAGCCCCTCTGACATGCATAAGAAATAGAGTCAGAACAGCCCCTTCAGAGTAATCCCTCTGAAAAACCTAGCTGGAGAGATGTATTTCACACACAGGCAGAACATTCAGCTTCTCTCCCTTCCCAGGCTCTAGAAATACTTTCTTTTGACCTCACTGAGATTTTTCCTTCTTCAGCTTTTACCTGATAATCTCCTGCTCGTGTACAGTCCTATTCATATGGCTGACCATCCTGAGCTATAGCTGGGCCCCTCTAATTACTTTTTAACAATCTAGCAAAAGATCTGATAGTAAAAAAGTGGCTTCTGAATAAAAGCATAGAGACTTAGCACACTTAAGCATATTCATTTCATAGCTCTAGTGGATTTTTCCTAATGATCACAAGCATCCTAGTAATGACTACTCTTCCCCTTTCTTCCTCAGCCTCATTTAAGAAACAGTGAAATTAATGAAGCCTGTGCCTCTACAGATTTGCATCTTCTGTTCCTCAACAATCCTCACTGTCCCAGCAATTACCAGCTCCTACCCTCTGCTTTTGGTGACATATGCATGGGCAAGATGCTGGACCAGCATTGGCCGGACTGAGCTATGAGCATTGTCCCCTTGGTGGACTCCTGTGTGGGTCCACCTCCTTGATTTAACGAGCTTCTCCATAAATCTTCTGAGAATATATGATTAACTTCAAGACTTTTGAGTTTCTCTAAACCGCTGGATTTGGCCAGCAGGATCAAAATTTAATGGTGGTGACAAGCAGCCAAGTCCCACTGCTCTGACACAGGGATCTGGAAAAGGTGTCCATCTCATGAGCAAACTCCTCCATTCTTCCACGTTGCTCACCATCCTTTGCCTCCTTCCACTATCTCTCTGCATGCAGTAGGTTAAACTGCTGCTGCAATGGCATGTCTCAGCACCCCACAGCCCCTTTGAGGGGATGGCTGCCAGTGAGCGAGGTAGCAATGGGGACCTTTTTTGGGGTGCTATTCCCAGCCAGTGCACTCTTTCCTCTTGCATTCTCTGTGAGCTTCCCAGCCCATTTTTTTTTTAGTCTCCTGACTTAATTGGCTGTGCTCCAGATGGCAGACACCTGCACACACCCCCACTAATTACAAGGCATGAATAAATGCTTCATCCAGAGAAAATAAACGAGGAAGAAATTAACTCAACACCCTCCCTGGCTGTATTACCAGAGTGTTTTACAAACACAGCATCCCTGGCAGTGGCCCCAAGCTCTAGGAGAAACACCCAATAAAGTCACCCATGTGTGACCTGTAAGCTACACAGGTGCTGGCAGGAGGTCCCAAATAGCTCCTTGGGATGCTCCAAGCTTTCTAAGTGGAAAGCCGTCCTCCTTAGCTTCAGCTAGAGGAGCTTCCTCCATGGGAAGAAAATCTGCCTGTTATCCAAGGGGCTGCAGACAACCAGTATCAGTCAGACCTCCAGGATGACTTCCATGGTCCCTACATTGTCTGATTGATACCCCTGCAGCTCGATCTTTAGGGGACACCTCCTGAGGTTGCTAGTAGCTTGATTTACTCTCAAAAAAACAAACCCAGCTGCTCCTACCAGAGCTAGTGCACAAAGCTCCTGGCATCTGAAAAGCATTTCATAAGAGTCCACCCTGTAAGGCTATGGTGGCTCCAGTGCCAGCTAGCTTTGCGTTTGTCCTGGGCAAGTGTGGCCTCTTTCCCTGCCGCCTTCTCCAGCCACTGAGCTTCCAAATCTGGCACAGACAGTTATATTAATATAAAAAGTCCTCTGAAGAGCTATGGAGAAAGAGGCTTTTTAAGGAGGAAAAACAGCACAGGCGAAATGCCATACAATGAATCAAGTTTTGCAATACAAAAATGCTCCCTTTGGTTCTCCAACTTTCTCTATTTCTTTGAAAAATAAAGAAATATAAAACTTTTCTTTCCGGGGGGGAAAAACGTAGAGTTTCAGACACTGCCCATCCCTGCCCAGGACAATGTCAGGCCTATCCAAAGATCTTGAGGCAATCAGGAGAGCCAGCAAACACCTTGCCTGGGGGCAGGGGTTGAAGGACGAAATCATGGCCTGCAGGACACAGACCAAGGCCAAGCGCTCTTGCCACTGGTTACTCTAAAACAAAGGGTTACCAAGACAGGCAAATGTCTGCAAAGCATATAATCACTTTACAATATAGATGGTATATTAGGTTTCTATATAGGTTTAGCAATATAGGTTATGGAGGGGAGATGAACTCTAGGCTGCCAAAGCTTGCTAGCGGTCATGGCCCCTGGTTGCTGTCCTCACCCCACACCTCACAGTCCTCAAAGGGCTCCCAGGAGCCCCCATCCGGCCTCAGATCTCAAAGTAGAGCCCCAAAACTGCTGGACAAGCTGCTGCATCTGCAACTACATCTGCCAGCTGTCATTGATAAGCAGTTCCAGGGACCATGGGCTCCTCAGACCTGCAAAAGGGGCAGGCTGAGACCAGGACTGCAGCCCCATTAACGAGAGTTTCAATTACTCAGGGATCCTCAGACTCTGTGAGGCACCTGAGGACACACTGCTTGTGTCGGCACAAATCTGCTTGAACGCACAAACCTCGTTGTTTTCTCCCAACAAGCAGCAAAGAAAACGAGAAGCAGCCACACCAGCTCCAGGGAAGGATGGAAAGAAAACCCCAGAGACCACCACCCACCCTTGCTGGACAAAAGCCCCAAGATAGTCACCTGCCTGGGCAGGGCAATGCACTGCACATGTCAGAAGCCTGGTTGTGCCAAAGAACCAGGACAGTGATTCTGGCATAAGCTCAGGCATTTCTCCTTTCCAAGGGCACCTGCCCAGGAAGCAGGGCCTGCGTGGGAATATAAAGAGAGATAAAATAGGAGGAAAAGCGGCAAAAAAACCCCAAAACCTACAATACTTGCAGGTGTAGAGAAAAAGCATAATTACACACACATATATTTTGTTTCATACTCTTAAAATGGGAAAAGGCTTCACCCGAAAAGGTAATTTCCTTGGAAAAAAAAATTGAGCATTATTTATTGTGGGGTTTTTTTCTATATTTCAAGGATGTTCTTTAAAGGTTCCAGTGTTGTAAAAGAGTCTTTGACTTTTCTATCTCTCTCTGTCTTTGCCTTCCACAGCTGGGAGAAAAATCTAAAGGCCTTAAATAAGTTTAAATATGAAAGTCAAAAAAAGGCTTTGAAAATAAGCTGTGAAGGAACACTCTGTATTTGAACTCCACAGAGAAAATTAAAATCAAGGGAAAGCATGGAGCTGAAACTGTAATACATCAAATTTTTATATGTATTTATATATATATTTTTCAATCAGAGGACTCAATGTCTTACTGCTTTCAATGGGACTTTTGTTTGTGTAAAGATGGAAGAACAGAGCCCTGTTTCACCACAGCGCTGTGCTTTGTCTATCTCCAGTCCCCAAATTTCTACTCCAAACAGGAGTAGAACACCCATCTCCAAAGAACAACTAACTCATGGAGGTCGGGAGCATCCTCCTTTTTGTGACACTACCAGCAGGAAAATCCCAGCTCTGTTGAAATCTATGGCAAAACTCCCCAGCTCCAACAGAGCTGGGTTTCCACTGGTGGACACATGCAGTCACCTTGCTGCCTCCCCCACCACCTTGTCACCCTGCCAGACCTCCATCGCCCACAATGGGTTTCTCACCTAGGGATGAGAATGGTCTTGCCACAGTCTGAGTTGCCATCAGGCTGGTCCCCATCACCTGCAGCATCCCCAAAACTAGGCTGGAGGAAGGCAGGGCCAAAGGCTGCACGGGACATGGACCCATGTTGGGCACCAACCTCAAATAACTTCTTTTTCCACTCCACAGCTTGCCTGCTGATGGTTGCATGAAGGTTGCTGTGGCAAGCTCATCAGCCGTTCATGCCCAGCCACACCAAGGTGAGTCTTTCCTAGCAAAGTCCGATGAATGATCCTACCCATGCTTTGTGTCCATCAGCACAAAGTTCACGATCCCACAGCAGGGAACCACTACGTCATGAATGGCCCTAACTCAGCTAGGAACAGCAGACATATTCTGCAGGTTTTCCTACATACATATATTTATATCTATATATATAGCCTGCTTCTTCTATCCATTATGTCTTAAAATATAGCTCACCACTATAACATTTGAGCACATGACTGTGCATGGTGCAGCCCCAGCTAGGTGTCTCCCTTTGATGTCAAGGAAAATAATTTATAGGCAACAAAGACCGAACAGTAAAGTTTCCTAGTAACTCAAAGGCAGAGAAAGGCAATTCCTGCCACTTTTACTACTGTGGTTTGTAGGAGCAATGAGGAGGATGGCTGGAAAGAGTCTATTTTAACAACAGTACTCACTCACCAGCCAGAGAGAGGAGAAAATTGTTGGAGATTCAATCAGTGTCTCGCAGATTACTTGGTACCACCGCAGGGCTTCAGGGGACAGAACTACGAGCATGGCATCATAAAATGTCCTTCCTCACCCCATTTCAATCCAGAATCTCTTGAGCCTTGAAGAAACCTCTCATCTCTGTGCCACAGCTTCACTCCCAGGAACGCAAGAGCCACTGTGGGCTTCTCTACTCACCAGCACTGTATGGATGCTAAGTGCTTAATTGCATATTTTTTTTCTCTCCTGTAAAGGCAATTCTCACTCTACCCAGGTTAACTTTCAGAGGGAATGAGATCTGCTTTCTGTTCTTATCCATGTCTCTTCCAGTCACAGAGGGACTGTGGCAGTGCCTTTTCCTTTTGATTAAAAGAACTTTTGGTGTCAATTAAAGTGCACAGACCCAGCTTTTATCTTCTGGCACCACTGGTACAGCTCTCTTTTGAGAGGCAGGATCCCTTGGTGCAGCGATTACAGCAGCCGAGCATCACCGAAGAGAATAGTTCTCTGGAAATAAAAGCTAAATGATGGAGGGAGACAGAGTAGGTGACTGTGTACATAAACATTAGACTTTGTTTGCTAATGCAAACAGCTCTCAGTGTGAGAGGGGAATAGCAAAAATATTCAGTTAAACATTTATCTCACTGGGTTTACATACAGTGACATACACAGAGGTGGTGTTTGCATGGCTGACACTACTGGCAGCATTGGATTTTTTAGGGATATTTTCCCCGAGCATTTTTCTCACTCGGAGAATCTTTAGTGAAATTCTGCAAGTGTAATGGGCTCATCATCCACATACACAGAGCTGTGCAATTTTTCTTCCTTCTAAAGAACAGTTTGTTCATCTTTTTACAAGGTATTAACATAGGAGGACATATTCCTGATGCTTAGATACAGCTACTCAGGTTTCCCACATGGGTTCAGATCTCAGTTAATCTAAGTCAGCGCATTTATACAAAGGGGAAAGCAAGCCTGTGGTGGTTTTTTTAGTGTTGATTTTTCCTTGCCTTTGTGGATGGGCTTTTTTGTGATAGCAAAATGTAAATGCAGGAAGCTTTTTCTGTTCTTGGGTTAAAAATGCACAGTCACAGAAAGATAGTAACTTTGAGTACTCACATTTCATATAGAAGCTATGGTTTTCAAGGGGTTTATCAGGAACACCAAAAGAGACAGCTCAGCTCCTGAAAGCTAGAAGGTTCATTGCTTGAGATGAGGCACTAATGTAAATCAAACGCAGTAAGGTCAACACAAAAATGGGAGGGTAGTCAACAGGTTAATACCCTTTTCTTTAAGCAATAAAAATGTTCCTTCTATGTATATATGTCCCTAGAAGAGTAAACCCTAAGGCCAAGGATTCCCCTCAAAGCATCTGCTGCTGCTAAAGGTTTCAGTATGGTGCTAAAGGATGCAGATGGGAACCTTATATTAATCAGAAAATCTGCAGAAAAAAGTGAAACTTGTGTCTGACTTCTCTCAACCCAACTGAGATGTAAATTAAAGAAATAATGCATTTGCTGAAAAACAGAGCAGCGTCCCAAAATTTTCCTCAGCTTTGCTAACTTTGGTCTCACTTACATTAAGATGTTCTGGTAGACATGATGCTTTGCCCAAACAGATCCTGGGGCAAGATACTCCAAGGAAGATAGGTCCCACCTCAGCCAAGTGTTTGTGGATGATACATTTCAGGTGTGCATTTGACTCCTGATCACCTTTGTAAGTCACCTGCAAAATTGACCTTATGGGCCTGAACAACAGGGTCTGATCCTCCTGCAGCATAACCAACTTCTGGTCTTTCAAAATCATGAGGCAAGGACTTAAAAAAACACTCATGAGCTGGGTTTACTATGCCAATCTGAAACACCGCTACTCGCCTTCCTGTGCCTGGGTCCTGTAGGTCCCCTTTATCCATCTTATCCACAGTTAGAGGTAGAAACTTTTACCATCTTTTTTTTCTGAAAAAGAACAACTAAAATCTCATGACTCCAGGAGCTGCAGCCGTAAAAAGAAAAGCACGAACACTTGAGCGCACATGTTGAATCTGTGAAGTTGTTGTGAGAAGTGCCATTTTTTTTCTGGTCCAATTGCAATTAATTGGAGCATTGCTACTGTTTCCAGGGCCAGCAGGACTGAGTTTTCCTGCCTGCTGAGCTCTGCGGCAGGTGAGTTTCAAAGGGATGAATTCCAATTTAATTAATGGAAGACAATTTTCTTTTATTTTTTTTAAAAACAAAAAAGCCCAGCCAACAAACTGTTCTTACATTTCTCTCTAAATGAACACATACATCATATAAAAACTGAAAAAGGTAAAGCAAAGAAACTTGACTGTCTTCCTCTCCTAGGAGAAGCTTGAAACTCATTTGATATTATGTTTTAAAATACCATTTTTACTAGCATTGGATACCTTGGTTGGAGGACCCCATGATGGATGTTTTTTTCTCCTCTGTGAAAAGGTTCTATTTCCTCTCTTAGGCCACAAATGTAAATATAGAAATAGATCATTCTGAATTGGTCTGTTTGCGATGATTTATTTAATGGGTAACAACGGTGTCTTGGGCTACTGATACATAATTTAGATATGTCACACAAATACAGCACTTTGTTTTCAATTCATTCTCTGCGCATATTCAATAAATTGAGCATGCGAAAATAATAAGGAAAGCGAGGCCTTGGTTATCAGTTCTGACAGGGTTCACGGTCCTTCTAAATGTGTCTTTAAGTCATTTTAGCTCACATTTGAACATAATACTCGTGACAGGCACGGCTTAAACTGAGCCAACAGAGCTTTAAAATAAATACTAGAAGCTGCTTGCTCAAAGTTGATGCAAAGTCTAAGTCCCCCTCCAGCAAACATCCCTGTTCCCCTCACCAGGCCCTACCCTGGCATGGCCCTAGCCAGGCTAAGGATTCCCAGGACCTCTTTGCCAGCCAGAGCGATGGTCACCAGAAACCACTGCAAGAAAGAAACCCTCAGCCCTGAAATTCAGCTTCTGGCCTCCCCCAGTACTTCTTCCAAAGATGATCTGGGTTTGGGACCTATTTGCCCTTTGCACAGGAGTGACTGTCCCCACTGTGCCCCCCAAGAGCAATCTTTAGGGAAGGGGAAACGATCTGGAGGGAGAAGGCTTTCTGTTGAAGTCCTGCAGGACCACTTGTGTATCAGGTTGTTTTGCACACTTTTGGTATTTGTATTAAAGCTCCATGTCCGTGAAAGCATTGCAGCCCACATTTCACGCTTATACTTTTAGGCTTTACCACTGGATCCATTCCATATTGCAATTAAAAGCTACTCTAGTGCACAGCATTTTAAGAAAGATGCACCTTTAACATTTAAGGATACCGTATCTTGCTGCAGGAAGTCAGATCTTCAATGAAATCTATTCTGCTTTGATTAATAATTGATGACATTTTTGCATAGGAAAGTAAAAAAAAAAAAAAAAGAGAGGCACTATTTCTATTGATCTGAGAGACTCGAGTAAGTGAAACAGATGAACATTTTTGCCTCCATTTGTTAACTATTGATATGATGGCAATACTGAGCAGTGGTTATTTCACGATATATACAAATCTAAGGCTGAAAATAGAGAAAGTCTTAAACTGCATCATGTTCAATTTATTTGAAAAGTTAATTTGATGTTGAACAGACAAGAGAACCTGTGTATACTGACAGTTCAAGGTTATGGATATCTTACCTGAGTATTGCAATGTTGTTAACACAGGAGAAGTAGTGGAGACTGTGGAGGCACTTAAATGACTGAAAGCGTTGTAAAGACTTGGCGACAGATCTTGAGCTGGGGAAAAAAAAATCATTTAGAAAGTAGCTGATTAGTCTGACCTCATGTTGGAGGAAATAATAATCAAGATGCAAAAATGCATGGAGGCAAAAAAGCAATGTGATTTTAGGAAAGACAGACTGCATCAGAATAAACTTGTTTGGATATCTACATGCTTTGATCAGGGAAAATGATAGATATAATCTATGTGGGCTTTGGTTACGTTTGAGCTAGGCCCACACAGGAATCTCTCAGTGGATCTGGAGAAGCCATGTGGGTTGTGTTGTGCTGTGTTTTTGTTTTGTTTTTAATTAAATGCCCTTGTTCCAGTTCACACCAACAGGAGATTAGTCCTCTTCCAATTTCAACACCTTTCACTGAGTTTGCAGGTTGAGAATCTGAGCACTGATGAAGACAGAGGGTCTTCTCCAAGGAGAAGCTGCTGTGGCTTCCCTGTGGCTGACATCAGACACAGTGGACCCAAGCAGGACCTGGTGGCTGGCACCACAGGGCCACCATGTCACCCTCCACTCCTCCACAAACCCAGGAGCTGGTGGAAGATTTGCCCAGGTAAGGAGCATTAATTTGTTGCATTTGATTTGCAGGAGAGGTTTCAGAGCCAAGGTGAGGGGATTATAATTAACCAGTAAGGACACACTGGGAGGGCATTTCCAAGCAATGAATATTTAATTAGAAGAACTGAGAGTCAGAGGCAGTCCATAAAATAAGACTGATGAGTCATTGACTGTCAGTCTATGCCTTCCCAGTGCATCAATATTTCTACTGGAAGGTCACAAAATTAAAAATATTACTGGGTCAAATTTAGCCCCAGAAGTTTTGGGGAAAAAAGTGAGAACAGTGGAATTACTTCCATAAGATAATTTTGTCTTCCCAGCTACATTCAACTAGTAGCAAGTAGTGATGTTGTCCAATGTTTCTGGTCCTGTCGCTTCCTCCCAAACTCAAACTCCCTTTTCAGACCAAGTGCCCTATGTTTGAGAATGGCTAATTTAGTGTACATGAACGCATATAAACACACCTTCCTAGGAGAAAAAAGAAAAAGCCATTGCACGCAGATCTCCCTAACCAGAATACAAAAAGGAACAAGTCTCACTTGAGAGACATGGGGTATTGCCAGGGGGATGGCAAGTCAATACCATCAAGATGATGAACAACAACAACAAATCAAACTAGCCAGAAGCACCAGCCCCTTTGTGGCTTTTGTTTCTTGTATTTCTATGCCATGTTCATACCTCCTGCAACATGTCAATGGTAGTAAGCAAAACAGAAAGCAGGTTTAAATATATAAAATGTGTTTGATATATGAAAACCGGTTAAAGTTGACATTGCTCAAATAAGAAGTGAATACATTCAGACAACTTGTATTTGCTTTTCACTACTGTACTGCACGGGCCAGAGGTGGAAAACAAAAGCAATAGACTCCTTTCCCTTGAGAGATCAGTGGAAAGGGCAGGTATCAAGGCCAGTAACAAGTTAGATGTCCAAAGATTGTCATGTTTTGACACTCAATGTTTTCTTTTATGTTAGATGGTTTCAGCCTGCAGCTTCACACCTAAGAAATTATTCTGAGCAGAGATGCCTGGGCATGCACAGGTCACTCCTAGAAAGACCAATATCACGAGAGCTGCTGGGCTGTGTCTTGGTTTCATGGAGTTGGTAAGTCAGCATCTAGTGATTTCTCACGTGATTACAACTAAGGATGTCAAACTAGATTCTGTGTCTATGCCAGGGCAGATATAAGCTAGGCAAGTTTCACACCCTCACCTGCCTTGATAATGTAGTTACAACTAATGAGTTAATACAGTGCCACCAAAATCCATTAATGTTGTCTATTGGCTTTAGTACAGACAGTATCAGGCCCTATATCATTTTACTGCCTATAACCTACCTAACAAGATAAAGAGTTTGAAAAAAAAAATCAAATCAATGACGAAACCCCTATTGACTCTGAAGGCATGGGAACAAGCCTGTGGTGTGAAATGCCAGCAGGATGCTCTCTGGCTGGGAAGAGCCTAACAGAATTGCTTTTCACTCAGTAAGCAGTAGAAAAGCAAGACTTCACTGTGGCTACCAGACAGCCTCTTAAAAGCTAAACAGACAATTGAATCAATGCCTACATTTTTACAATGTTATACACGCAATGGGGAAAAAAGTCTGTATTCTGATCGTAATATTTATGGCTCAACAACAAAGACCACTGAAGCGCAAAGAAAAAGAGGCACTTAAAAATTCATTGGGTGGCAGTGGGTACCTTGCCTTTAGGTAGGAATTGCTTCTGCTAAAAAGAGTTTAACAGAGTGAATGAAGTCATCATATAGGTTTGCAAAGAACATTCATTTGCATGAAGCAGTCTCTTGAAGTAGGTACCAAAACTTGATAGAGAAAAATCACTTGCTGGGCGTACCCCTGCAGATTAAATAGCCTTGGTAGAAGGAGAAGCCTTTCTAAAATTCGAATCAGCCTTCTTGTCAGCAGAGAATGAGGAAAAATCCTCTCTAGCCACACCCCCAAGTTTAAGGAGGTGCAGAAGCTCTGTTCAGTTTGCTGAGAAGCCAATCTGGCCCGAGCCCTGCCCTTCGAACAGTTCAAGCCCTTCAGAAAACAAGGCTTCCAGTGACACCAGGGTTTGCCCTCTTGGGGAGGTAACTTGTGTCTCCTCACCACTTCTGGCTCAATGCAGTGGATAGGAAGCTATGGCACACTGGGACTTTTGCAGACTGTGGGTAACAGTGTGGGACTCAGCTTACAGCCCGGCGCTAGGGAGCCAAAAATGGAGGGGGGTGGTGGTGTTTCATCTTGTTTATGTTATATTCTGTGCAACTAACACTGGTGTAGCCTCTCTTAACTGCGTGTCTATTGGTGACTGAGAGGGATCATAGGCACATGCTTAGATTTCTCTCTAACAAATCCAACCCTTGAGCATGCTGCTGAACCCTACACCCTGGTCTGCATTTCTCTGCAAATCCCTCTGCCAGCTAAATGAACCCCTTTTTGTTAGGAGCACTGGATTCAGCAGCAATGGTTTGGACTGGGCTGCTACTCCTGTGGGCTGTCAGAGAGAAGGATGACTCCAGGAGGAGTCATCTCAGAGGCATTGAGAGCATAGCAGAAAGTAAATACTATATGCAAGAACAAAAGGGATAGTATACCTTCTTCAAGGAGTGACAAAGGGGCATCTTGGGGCCCTGTGTGGCACCACTGAGTGATGTCCAATGGCCTTTCAAGGCACAAATATACTTGCCTTTCCTCATTTTCTAAGGCATGCCCCCATTTTCAAAATTGGCTTGCAGTGAAAGACTTCTACAGTAGCAATGTAGTTTTTGAGGATGTAATCTGAGGCTTCCTTCATCATTTCTCAACATTTTTTGTGGAATTACTTGCTCCAAGTATGTGAATGTGGAGAACTGGACACAGCTCCCTTGAGATGCAAGTTAGTGCCTTACGTGGGCATAAGCACAGGGATCCCACTTCACGCTCAGAAAGGAGCCAAAGATGAAGATTTGCAGTTTGAAGGGTGGCTGGCTTGGCTACAAGAAGCAAAATGTGCAATTCTTTATTCTCTGAAACTTTGCAGAGTAGCCAGCAGACTCTAGCATTTCATAGCAGCCAAGAGCCATCTCAAGGAGCAAGGAACTCCAGTGAGTTATTTCTAGGAAAAACTATTTTATTAAAACACTAATTAAAAGCATATTTGCATTCCTAAAACTAACTCATCCTAAAGATCAGGGAAAAAAAAAAACAACTGCCATAAATAGAAAACTCTGACAATGCTTTTGCAGAACAAAGCCAGACAGTATGAGCAATTAAATGATCATTATTTCAGTTACTGGCTTTCTTTCCTGATAAGCGTGGGAAGCAGCGGTAAAACATCTGCCTCATAGAGTGCTGTGCTGCACAACTTGGAAATGCCTTCAGCAGAAGTGCACAGTGATTTGATTTGTACTGAGTGGGTACCCATGTACTGCAGTAAAATAAATATTAAGTGGCAGAAAAGGAAAGCTGATGATATTTTTTAATTTTACCACCCTACCCCATACATATTCTCCCCTTTTTCAAAGGGCTGTTTCAGCTCAGATCTGGCTCAGAGACCCCACATTACATGAGGTAGTTGAGACCATGGGCAAGATGACACATGGCTTTGGAGCCCCTACCTGAGGTTCCTGTGTGAGCATGTCTTCTCTTGGGCCTGTTTGTCTGTGACACATGCAGTTGTGAGCTAGATGTGCTCTGAACTGCTAGCAGAGGCCTTCCTCTTTGTGGTCTGGCAGGGAGGAAAGCAGCCCTCTGCTCTCTGCACTCCTCTCAGGCAACTCTCTAGGGGAGCCTTTGCAGCCACTGTGCACGTCAGCCTTGTGGCTGGTCCCACGCTCCCATGGCTCCCCCGAGAATAGTTCCAACATGCCTGTGTGAAAGATCCTCCAAGACATGATACCAGGACCCTTGTTGGTCATATCAGGCAGAAAGAAGTTGTAAGAAACCCTCTGGAGTGCTACCCTGTGTTCACAGAGGCATGAAGGACTGTGGATCCTCTAAGGTCCACACTGATATTAGGAAAGGGCTGCAATCTGCAGAGTGACGCTGGGTATCCACTTTACTTCCAAGCCCACAGGTCCCCCAAAATCCTCCTACCGTACAGTTTCTCTACAGATGGTGTCCTCTGGCAAAACTCCTTGGGTGAGCTGGTACGTGGTCAGAAGTATGTTGCTTCAGGCTTCAGTGGTGAAATTCATCCCGCACAAGGTGCCACTGCTTCTTCCATCTGTGTGCTTCGCCTGTGGCAAAGCCAAGGAACCTTTTAACACGAGTGGTGACACCTTAACTCTTAGCTACGGAGTATGTATAAGTGCTCTCTGTACCAGCTGCTCCTGGCAATAGTTACCATGCCCTTAGGGATCAGGGCCCATCCGGACCCGATGCCTTGGTTGTTTGTTACCAGCACCAGCACACACAAGCTGCCCCAGAAGACCAGGGATGCTGGGCATCCTGAAGCAAGCACCTTCCTCCAGCTGCTCTGTCTTAGGGCTGGAGCACATGATTTTTAGCTTACCTGACACCGCCTTACCTTTCTTGGGAAGTTTTCCTGGCTGTGCCAATGGAGCCTCACACTGCAGCAGAAAGGAAAGAAAAAGAAAGGAAAAAAAAAAAAAGACCCACAGTTTTACAGATGCCCCAGCGAGGAGGCTGTTCCATTCTCCTCAGTTGTGCCCTCCTCTGCTGTGCTGACTCAATGAGATGGATGAAGAAAAGGCAAGACAGCAGATGGGATTCAGTGCTACACAGCGGATACAGCTAATGGAGGGAAGATGACTTTCAGAACAAGAACAGCTGAGATGATTGTAGGACTTGGAGTGTGCAAAAGGAAGGTAGTAACAAGAGGGGATAGAGGGATGGAAGATGAAAAAGAGGCAGTAACATATCAGAGCTGTGCTGGAAAAAAAACCCTTGAGCTCTGGAGACAAATGCAAAATTCCCACAGGACTGGCTGGTAGTCCTTGTGGACTGGTAGTTCTGCACTGCTAGATGCTCCACAAACTCATCATAAGGCAAGGTCTGCCCCAAAGACCACCTGCTGCTCCAAGGGGCACAGCAAGCTTTCTTTGGTTACTCCTTGATACCACTTGCTCCACAGCAAGTGCATCTCTCCCTGCACTGCAGCAGAGAAGCAGTGCTCACCCTTAAGCCCAGGCAGAGAAGACCTTAGAGAAGAACCAACATTTCCCTTCCACAGCAAAGAGAAACGGGTACTGCACTAGTGGACGCTGGAGTTGTGATCCATACCAAGACAAAAGCTTCTTGGTGCAGCGCAGTAAGGTTGCTGGAGGAGCCTGAGAAAGAGCTGAGACTGGTTTTGGTGTGGGGCCCTGGGCAGCAGGTCGCCTTGGAGAGGGAACAGTGGCCTCCCGCAGTGAGGTGCCAAACAATTACTGCTGCTCTTTGCAGATGCTAGGGGGGGGAGGAGGGGGGAAGCCTTTGAGCAAAGAGTTAATTATAGGGATTGTATTCCATTTCCTACAATTAAGGGAACCCATCTGTGGAGATTTTAATTAATGGAGATCTTATGGGGAGTTTCAGCTTGGCTGGAGGGTCTTACTGGGTGTACCCTGTCTCCTCAGTATTTTCTGTAATTGCGCAGCCATTAGCATTTGCCATGAAAGACAATGTTAGATGGCAATAAATAAGGAATGGACAATAGAATTATTTTCATACATAGCAGATGTACATATTTGCCTCTTCCCTTGACTCCCACCCATCTTTCCCAGATTAATACAACCACTAGCTATAAAAATATTTTTTTTCTTAAAAAAAAACATGGATGGTACATGGTTCATGGTTTTCTTAAAAAAAGCATGGATGCTTCATGTGCATGAAGCCATTTTCTACAAATGAAATGAGGACATTTCACCCTGTATAATATGCCAATTATAAACAGGCATAGGGTGGATATTAATAAGAATGATCAAAATAAATCCCTTTTCTATCTCAATTTCATTGTTTTTCTATGTGCTACAATTAAAACTTACCAACATTTCTACTGAACTGTCTGTTTTTTCCCAGCTTCCTTTACACATAGGGCCCTATTATGAGTTTCTCCTAAAAGCACCTCAAAACTTGCAGTCCCAGGAGAAATATGTCATATGTACTTAAAACACCCCAATGCATTGACATTTGTGCAGCCACAAGGAACACATAGCCCAAAGCCCAAATCACTGGCCATCTTCTCTTGCTGTCAGGGGGGCTTTGGATCTGACCTATACTCATTCCTTCACTCACAAACTGCCCAAGAAGTCCCACACTGCTAGCTCCTGCTGCAGACTACTTAGGTTTTGCTTGGTCTGAACTCATTGTTCCTCATGCCCTGGTTCCCCAGACACAGCTGAGCCTTCTTGCAGCTAGCTGAGGGCTGGGAGCTGCCAGCCTTGCTGGCCAGGCAGGGCTGGGAAAGCCCTGGTGTGAAGTGGGGACACTGAGCCCTCCTGGCCCACTTTGCCTGCAAAACAAAGCCCTAATGTAAAGCCTGAGGAAGGTGACCAACTGAAGATTGATCCAGGTCAACCAGGCATGACTCCATCAGGCTTATCTTCCAGCTTCATCTTGCCTGACCTTAAGACAGTAATGAGGGTCCCAGGGCCAAATCCCTGGAAAGAAATGGAGCCAGCAGCTCTGTGGTTTCTAGGCCCTACCTGTTGCATGTCACTGCGCATGTTCATCCATATTGCAGCCCAATCCAGGCATCATCCCTCCTGGGCCCAATCCTCAGCAGTGTGGATGAGGCTGCTCTCACAGGGACGGTCATGGAGCTGGGGAAGGCCACTGCCCAGTCCTGCAAGCTGAAGGCAACTGCTCAAGTCTCTTGGAGGGTGTGAGATGGTCCCACAGATGCAGCTGGAGAAGTGTCTTCACTTCTGTGGAGATGTCTCGATTTTCCTGCTGCCTGGATTTCACTTCAGTTCCTTCTAATTTTTTCCCATTTTCAGAGACCATTTTTCATTCACTGTCTGTAATGAGACATTCAGTTCCACAGCAATATCCAACTCATCAATCTTTTCCCTCCATGAGCACTGCTGCTTGTATTGATCCTCTATTCCTTTTCTTACATACAAGGCTATACACAGACACTCATATATATGTGAGTATACAGCAGGTTCCTTTCATTTTGTCTGTCTTTTTGTTCTTTGGTGTGTTTAAGTTGTTTGTAACATTTTTGTAATTACATGGCCATTGATTACCTTACTGATTTATTGGGCCCTGAGCAATCTATCCTCTTCTGTTGCAGCTGCTTGAGTTTTCCTGGTTGCTCCTAACACCCTCTCTTCTCACAGATGTCCCTCAGGAATAATATTAGCCAGCTTTCCTGTCATTCTCTTTCTCCTGCTGCTCCTGCTCGTTAGCTGTGCAGTGGGATCTACCCGCCCATGCACAGGTTTCTAGTAAAATGCGCTCTGAAGCAGTGAAGTACATCCATCCCGACCTTCAGAGAGTCACCTTGAGTCAAAGCTGAAGTCTAACTAACCTCAGATTAACGTTTAAGAGGCTTGGCAATGCCTGCCCTCCTAACGAGGTCTGCCACGTTGCTCAGAGTCCCTGCAGACAGCTCTGCCTCCTCTCCTATTCATGCTTATTGGGCTCCCAGTGCAAACTTTCCCAAATTTTCAAAGCCAAAAAGCTTTACATATTGGCTATTCTCTGTCTCAATGCCTGGAACAAGCCACTGTTGCCTTTACCACTCAGTCAAGTGTTACTGAAAATGTGGTAGATATAGACAATCTGCTGTGCAAACCAGCAGGCCCTTGGGGGCTAGAGGCACTCAGTAATGTGACTTCTCCTGTGGGAGCGGTGCAGGAAAACAAACCAGCTGTCTGGATTGAAATCACAAGCAATTAACAGCAGTTTCAATTAGCCAGAACAGAATTTTATAAATATTTGAGAATTACACCCTACCTATTTCCACATGTACAGCGGCAACCCATGAGAGACCTCTCCCTAGATCAGAGGGACATCGTCTGAAGGTCAAGGGTTCAAGAGATATTTCAAAAATTATCTTCTCAGTTAGAAGCAGCACAGCCTACTCTGCTGTGCACAGGCAGGCACGAGAACTACAGACAGAAATTAGAGAGGGAGATTGGAGGGAAACTCTGGCAGCGGGTCCTCATCGCAATACACGGTGCAACAGGGGTTCCAGTGGGAAGATATCCCACCCCTGCCCGCCTCCAGCATCCAGTGGAGACACCACACTCAGCAGACTGCAGTTATCATTGGAGAAAAAAGGACCCATTCATCTGTACTTCTCTGGGGAGAAGGGACTGTTTTAGAAACGAGTGCCCTTNGAGTTTCCTTTTCGGGGCACTGGAGGCCGAAAGAAACTTATGGGTTGTTATCGTTGCCCTGGCAAAACACACCATGCCGTGATAGCTGTGGAGACAGAAACCCACCCCAGATTGCCTGGTAAAAATAGCTAAGATACATGGGGGATGGAATCCATGCCACCACCTCAGCGAAGCCGCAGGAATCTCTTTCCATTGTGAATACACTCCATAGGATGGTGCCAGCCCTCGCAGGAGCGATAGTAAAACATAAATCACGCTAACTAGTAACAGGGCCCACCAGACAATGCAAAATGCCTAGAAACTGAGGCTTGGCTCTACACACAGAGAACCGTGCCTAAACTTGGAGCATTTTCTAGGGCAGCCAGGGGCGAGACTCATGGCTCTGCTCAGATGACAGGGAGGGGGACCGAAAGCTGGGATACAGTCTACACAGACAAACCCATGCACCTGCGTATTGCCTTGCTACCTCGTTTCTGGGGAGATTTTAAGTGCTCAGTGTGTCTAACAGACAAAGTCCGGGTAAAGAGAGTACTAGTTTGAATTTGGGCATGAGCTCCAGATCCATGGCACTTGTAGGAAAGAGGTTATTTCTCATCTGAAACTGATATGATAACTCAGTCGAACCCAATACTCATTTTGCTGTCATTAATTATTTAGAAGCCATCTAAATCTGGATTTAAATCCTGAGGTGGGGTATGCAAATTTGGAAAACTTGGCATATGAAACATCTCCCAAGGCTTCATTTTTGTCACGATTTTCCACATACATTAATGAGAGCAGTAAGAGGAGAGTGACTCCTCTCACCAGTGCATGCTCTACCTGCCCACTGATTCCAAAGGACGTGCACACGCAGCCTTGAGAATGAGCCCAGGATTTTCTGTAAGTGGTCATAAAGCGTGAATTAAATGACAGTTCATCAAACAGTGCTGTTGTGGTTTCAAAACTGCATTATTCTTTATCAGGATCGACAAATACACGTTTGATTAGGGCTGTAAGCACATGACAAAATGCCTTGCAGTGCAAATGCTACACAGTCATAAAGATAACATTGCAATAATTTTTCTTCTGTCTACAGACTTTGTTACTTTGGATGACGTTTTATGGTATGGAGCATAAAACCGTAATAAATCTTTCAGATACTACCTTCAAACACGCACTAAGGTAATTTTTCCTTTACCAATTGTGAGTTAATCTTTTTTACACGTCCACTCAACACTTTTGTCCTTAAACCAAAGGATTTAAACCAGTACTTTCCACCCAAAGCGAGACTATTTACAGGCTCTAAGACTTGCCTGTAGATCGCAATGGCAGCTGTCCCCCAGTGAGCCAGCTGTTTGCTCAAGCTGGGGCAGCTGCAAGGAATTAAGGAATGGTCCTGAACTCTCCCCAGGGTGACTTGGAGCACAGCAGGACAGGACAGGACAGGACAGGCAACTCTGCCTGACTGTAAGGTGTGTGATACGCTGGCAAGTGGCTTTCCTTGTGCAGCCCCCTCAGCTTGGTGCTCCCCGTGTCACCCCCTGAGCCCAGGCTGGATGACAAAGCTACCGGACTTTGGCAATGCACTCGGTAAGCACCCAACAACACAGCCTCAGTTGGCACCTAAAATCACAGCTCGTTTACCCTTAGCAGAGGGAAAAAGCTTCTCATGAGCTCCAGCTTCTTGTGCAGGCATCTAAGCAACAGGAGCCACGGCAGAGGAGGGGTCCTTTTCTCAGTAAGTGCTGTTAACTAGTAGCATTTGATGTCACAAATGAAATCAAGGCCCGACTGAGCTAATTACAAAAGAAAAAAAAATATCAAACTCCCAAACACACATATGCAAATGCTTTGCACAAAGTGAGTTGCTTTCTTTAAGCCCCCAGCTTTGCAGAGCTGGTGAGTGCACAAGGGGGACACTGAAGGACCCGTGGGGCAGCAGCTCCGGAGCCCTGTAGAAGGGAGAGAAACTAGATGTACTATCCCATAACGCTCTTCCCTGGAGGGGCTGGTAGTAGAACTGGGGCCAAAATCGTCACAAACCCCATTCACTTGGAAACCAAAACCATACGCCCTGTAAGTATTTTAGAACTCTGTAATGTTGTGTAATACCTAAAATACTTGAAAAGGATCATTTCTTGCCCTTTCACCCCCTCAAAAAAGACTTACTTTGGAAAAGGACTAATTATCCAGTTAGTGAAGACACAACGGATGCTAAATTTTTCCATGGACCCTTATCAGCTAATGCACTTCAATTTCTTATCTGATTTTTTGCTTCTTTCCTTCAGCTGGCTACTTACTTTATACCACCCCTTTAATATTTCTTTTTCACCCTCTAAGGTTTCTGTAAAATCCTTCCCTACTTCTATCCTCTTCCATCCATTTGCCAAGGTTCCTTGAAAACCCCTGCTCTGGTGTGTGTAGCAGTCACCCTGAGGTCTGAATGCAACATTAATGATGTTTGCTAGGGCAAGCTGCTCCTCAGAGCAGTGTTCTGTTTCCATCTGCCACCGGGTACAGCTGATTTTGCTTAAAAATATTCCTAGTGTGGACCAGCTAAAAGGCACTTTAGAAACACGTATAACCCAGGTAATTAAAGACCTTGTGATGACCACATGGTCTGAAGTTCCAGAAAGCCAAACAGATCTGAAAGCAAATCCTCCCTCTCTGTAATTGCTGACTATAAACCGTTCTTTTATTAATTATTTATGCACTTACCGGCTACTCCCAGTCAGAATAATCACAGCTAACAAGATTACCTTCTTGTGCTAGGTGTAATTAGCAGAGATAAGAAAATCAGAGAAAAGTGTAACTTACCTGGCATTAGGTGCACAAAGCTTCTACTAACTGCAGGTCCTCAGACACATTGGGTGCGCTTTGGCATTTTGCAGCTGCATCTGTAAGACTTTTCTGTAAGACCAAGACCTACTGCAAGCCAGCAAAGCAACAGCATCCTGAAGAGAGAAGCCTCTTTGGGGCATCTTTTCCATTTTCTGTTCTACAGAAGGTTTTGTTAAAAAGAACATTGAAATCAACTCTAGTTGCATTGTTGTTTTTTTTTTTTTAATTTAACACAGAATTACTTTTGCATTTGTGGTACATGCAATTAAAAAAATCAAACCTAGGAGCTTAGACCCCTTGAAATCATCATTAAAATTATCTCTCTCTGCCTGCTTCAGATTTCCCTGTGCTTTTTGGATCAACGGAAATTTCCAGCCTACTACAGAAATTTTCACCACTTTTGAAATTTTGAATTTCTGGGGGAAAAAAATGGCAATAAGCAATTGAATTGAAAGCTGAGGTAACAGTTATGGTGTGAGATTATTTTTTTTTTTTGTTTGCTCTGTGCTTTAAAGGAAGGAATTTGTGCTCAAACAACACTTTTCTGTTGGAAAGAAGGAGCACAAAGGAAAGAGAGAAGGTTCTCTTTGTTTCCTGCTTCATCTAGTCTAGTCTAGTCTAATCTAATCTAATCTAATCTAATCTAATCTAATCTAATCTAATCTAATCTAATCAAAACAACCGAGGTACACCAGCAAGAGCTTGTGCAGGAAGGCCTCAGGAATGGGCAGAGACGTATCCCAGGCTGCTTGGCAGGTCTGTGATAGAAAGGAAACAAGAAGCCAAATCTCGGCCGTCCCAGCTCCACACTCTGGTCACCGGGGTCCCCAGAGAACAGAGACAGCCCAGTAAATTCTTCAGGTAGGGAAAAGGCTTGACTACATTTTCAAAAGCCAATTATTAAGTAATTGCTAGGGAAAGTGTATTAAAAAAAAAAAAAAAAGAATGTATGCTTATGCAGTCAAGCACACAGGGCAGCATTCCTGAAAAGCAGCTTTTAGAGTAGTAAAGAAGATTTGGTTTCTGATCTGGAAAAACACAGAGGCAATCACTGTACCTAATACAGCCATTCCACCTATTTCCCCTTCCCCCAGCTGCTGGCAGAATCTTGTGGAAGACTGACATCTACCTTCTCCTTCCTAACCCCAAAGATGGGGCTGAAGGGCAATCTTAAACTACCACATGAGGCTGACCTGGCACGTTTTTTCTCTGCAGGCCTCACCCCGGCAGCTGCCCTTCCTCCCTGCGAAGCGGTGGGCTCCCCACGAAGCCCCTCCGGGAGGCGGCGGCCGCGGAGCATCGCGCAGCTCCGCGCTGACAGCACCATCTACGGCCCGAGAGCAGCGCAGCAGCCAGAAGGGCCGGCGGCTGGGAAAAGGGAACGGGGTAAAAACAAAATAAAATATTCCTCCTCAAGCTGGAGTTTGCTCCTGAAGGCACAGGAAGAGAGGCCGTGCCTATAGAGCAAGCCCTCGAAGGGCAATTGCGGTGTCGCACGCGTGTTGGCCACCACACACTCACGACTGCAAAGGGGGGGATGAGGCCACGTCGCTGTGCAAACCGCTGCACGAAGGGAATCGTACAAGGGTTTGGGTTGGAGGGGACCTTAAAGATCATCGAGTTCCCACCCTCCTGTCTATGGGCAGGGACACCTCCCACCAGACCAGGTTGCTCCAAGCCCTGTCCAGCCTGGACCTGGACACTTCCAGGGACGGGGCATCCACAGCTTCTCTGGGCAACCTGTTCCAGTGTCTCACCACCCTCATAATCTAAGCCATCTCTTGCCCATTTTGAAGCCATTACCCCTCATCCTATCACTGCATGCCCTTGTAAAGAGTCCCTCCCCATCTCTCCTGTAGGCTCTCTTGAAGATACAGGAAAACTGCAATAAGGTCTCCCCGGAGCCTTCTCCAGGCTGAATAATCCCAACTCTCAGCTTGCCTTCACAGCAGAAGCACTCCAGCCCTCTGATCATCTTTGTGGCCCTCCTCTGGACCCATTCCAACAGGTCTGTGTCCTTCCTGTGCTGAAGGCTCCAGAGCTGGACACAGCACACCAGGTGGGGTCTCACCAGAGCGAAGCAGAGGGGGAGAATCGCAAGTGTGCCCCTCCAGGCACTTACACTTGCATAGCTTGTAGCATACATAAATGATGCATTTTTTTTTCCCTTCCACACCTCATACTCAAAAAAGTTGCTCTGACTTTAAAGTTTCAGTAAATAAGAAAAACTGCTTCAAGTACATGTACGACACCATGTTTCTGTTTACAACAAAAGTTTTAAGTATAATTTTGAAGTAATAAAGCTCTCAAAGCTTAATAAATAGGCAAACCCAATAATTTTTTTAGTAAAACGTACATCAGGAACTTTAAGGAGGTTGTTTTTTTTATCTCTGAGCATCACTTTCAGTAGCCCAAACCACCTGTAAATACAGGGAATATAGTTTTCCAGGCATTTGCGGAAGGCAGCAGCCAGCCCTGCCAGGAGGGGCTCCCCGCCACCACCTCAGGGGAGCAGCGCAGGCACCCACCTGCAGTAAACACTGGTGCTGCACCTCACTGTGGTCCAGCACTGCCAACTTACAGGAAGGTTTGCGTAAGCCTCACTTTTCCTCAACACAAACCAGTCAAACTATGCCGCTAAGCCCAGCACAAAACTCATTTCCGGTTCCTAACAGGCAGGCACCCCCTCATTCCAAATCGCCTTCGCAAGTTTGCTCTCTGTTTAACTCCTTTCATTCCAGGGTAGGTTTAGGCTGAACATTAGGAAAGAATTTTTTACAGAAAGGGTGGTCAGACACTGGAATAGGCTGCCCAGGGAGGTGGTTGAGTCTCCATCCCTGAATGTGCTTGAGAGTTGTTTAGATGCGGTGTTGGGGGATATGGTGTAGGGGAGGAATTTGTAGAGTAGGGCTGATGGTTGGACTCGATGATCCCAAGGGTCTCTTCCAACTTGAATCATTCTATGATCCTATGATGCCCCTATTTTCAGAAAGATGTGTAAGCAGGTAGCACCAGTACAACCCAGGCTCTGGAAGCTCTTTTGGAAACAGTTTCTGAAGGCTTAAAGACATTTGAATTATTTATTTTTCCCCACCTCCCCACAACAAGTATCAGCTAGAGTTGTCCCTGCACGCTTCTGGAATAGATTCTCCTGGGGTCTGGTTTCCAAGAAGCCTCAGTCTGCAACACTCCTCTCCTTGTCCCCTACCAGCTCAGGGAAGGGACGGGTAGATCCTTCAGGAACAGAGAGTTCTTGAGGGATACTTTAAGCTCCGTTTCTGGAGAAGAGGTCTAATACAAAACAATATCCTGGCCCTCATCCATTCTGAGTGAAGAACACATGGCCAACTCCTCCTTGAAAATCACAAGGGGGGTAGTGGGTGAGGGGGAGAAAACCTCTGCATGTTATAATACTTTCAGACAATTTTACTGTGCAGCCAAAGCCTCAGCCTTTTCCTTTCTTTTTTTAATTTCTTTTTGTGGGCACAGCAAGTACTGGTGGGAGGGAAGAATACGAAGCAAAGGGCTTTTATGAACTTAGGGCTTCTCCCCTCTCCCACACTGAACCACTTAAAAGTTTCTTCCACTGCAGTCCCAACATCAGCACCCATACATGCCAGCACGCCAGTAAAACACAGTCTTCATCACAGATTTTCCTTTGCTAATCTAAGGACTTGCCTGCACCAAAAAGAGGAATCGCTCTTTTAGCATTTAAGGAGTGAGGTAAGTCACTTAGCTTAGAAATTAATTCCTTGGGAAACTTCTTTCATCTATTGAATTTCCAGACTGGTTGGGAGAAAGGTGATATTTAACCCTATGTTCTTACCTCCATGAAGTTTCATAGTTTATTCATTCAGAACAGCTAAGTGGGGTGTTTCATTTAGATGGTCTGATTTCTTTTTAATATGTCAGCATAAAAAAAGTCAATGATGATCTTGTCTTGACAGGAAAAAAAAAAAAACCCAAAACACTTCATGAGAGAGTGTAGGCCTATAGTCTTCCTCTCCCCCCTCTGCCATTTTAATTTCGTACTTAAAGGAACAGAATTTTTTATTCTACTGATCATGTACATCCCAAGGAAACCTCTCCATTCTGCTTGGATGGATCTATGGAAAATACTTAGCATCTGCTTTTCCATTCTTTTTTTTTCCATTTTCTTCAAGATCAGTCAAAGATTCTCTGCTTCCAGACAGTAAGCACACCTGTATCTTCTTACTAGTACCTTTTGGTTTTGCCATTTTATCCAAATCAGTATGCAGAGATATTTACATCAACTATTAGAATCAAAAATTTAGGAACAGGGAGAAACCACAGCAGTTTATTCCGCAGCAACTTCCCTGCTGCGTATGTTGTCAACCCATAAATCTGGTCTGAATTTTAAAGCAACACACAGAAGCGCCCCACAACTGGAAGTCACCCAGGTGATAACTAAGAACAACTTGTCCCACAGGTGAATTAATTTGTGCACCCACTCAGGTAGGTAACTGCCCTACGTATGTGTAAAAATGTAGTCATTCACACTGCTTGCTCAGAGACCTTAATGGTTGTCCTGCTCTGAGAAGACCTTTGGGTACAACTTCTCTAAACACCTGAGGCAGCATTGACCGAGTAGTCAGCAAACCCCATGTGTTTTTAGAAATTAACATCCTTGAAGCGCAGCAGGTTAGCTGCAGTGCATGAGACACGACTGGGCTATCAAGCAAATTGCAATTATAGCCCCCCAAAATCCCTAGATCCTGAAGAAACACTTACAGAGATGGGTGAAAAACACTTAATGGTAAGAGTACATACCTGCAAACCATTTCCACAAAAAGGCCTGAATAATTTGGGTAACGTTTTGCTTCGGTACCATGAAACTCGAAACGTAACAGTTTGCTGTTGGTGGCTTCCAGATTAAGTCTAAAAATTACATTTCCCTTCTTTTTTCCTAAAGCAATTTTGTTTGTAAATACGTACACGAGCAATAGCACACACAAAACCATACATATGTATCACAAAAACCAGACATATGTATCTATATATACAATTTTCTTTTATTAACAGTGTATGTCATTACTGAACAAGGCAACTGGGAAATACAAGGACTGGACATATACATGAAAATTTTACAACTTCACAAAAAAATTGGCATATGACTTATATACAGATGTGATTAATAAAGGTTACAACTCTATTGTATTTGATTAAACACAGTCCTAAGCACTTATATTATGAAAATACGAAGTTGATCATACAGAGGTCGGTCAAGTTCTGGAATCTAAAAATAATAACAGTTTAAAAACTTCAAAACCCTCTATGTCCATCCATTTTACAGAACATCACTACAGCTTTTCCTACTACCATATACATGAAAGATTATCAAAAATATATTGATGGGTCTATCGCTAATCGTGACTGTTTGTATTTACATTAAGTTAGCAAATTCTTCACCAAATACTTTATATACAAAACTCAATTTGCCCTTTGCGAAAGAGTTGTTAAAAAGTTAAAAACCATAGAAATGCCAGTTAGAAATAATGCATTCCAAAAATTGGGCTTGTTTGCAACAACTGAGAACAACTGAAAATAGTTTATGAAAAGGTATGCCATTTTAGTACGTGCACTCTCACAACACTTTAGTTCCAATAATGAGGAGCAGGAATTTTGTCCCACGTGTTCTTTGAGTGGCATTCTTCTCTTCCAATAACGCTGCAAGAAAAACAGAAAAAAAATTATTCTTAAGCAATTTGTCACGAGTCATTGAAGAAGGCAGAAATAATTTAGGGGACCAATATTCTTTCCCCCCTCCTCAGTGCAGGAAGCCCTGTCCCATTTGTATTGGCTCAAACTCTCAGAATTCTTATTTCTTACTCCTTAAAGGCTGAAAGGGGAAGGAAAAGAAAACCACCCAACCCAAAACCCACAAACCACAAGAGAAAACCCAACAATCTCTCTACTTCAGTGCTACTCAGGAGGCACACAACCTTTGCCAGCAGTTTTTACGAGTGTGATCTTGGCTGAGTTTTGTATTTGACTGTAATGCTTTTGCAGCATGCTTTGAACACCTTGAACAGAATCAGTCTCCTCTGCCAAACTAGAAACCCCTCCAACCTGTCTCTCAGTTGAAAAAAGAGCTTAGACAGGAACCAGACGTTCACTCTGCAGGCACTTCTTCTACACAGACACGAGCACCTAAGGAATTCTGCAACACGAAACATGGATGCTGAATAACTCCGTGCGTACTGAGGATTAGACAGCTATTGAAACAGGGTCTCTCTTGGAATTATGTTCCCATCCGAGCACCAGAAATCCATTTGAGAACACAGAAGCACGTTTTACAGGGCTTCCAGTATGTGAGAAAAACAGCAGACGGATCAATTGCTAAGGCCTCAGCTCACTTCAAGTGACAGGCATTATGGACACGATGCTGTGGGTCTTCCCTGCACCGCAACAACTTCAACAAAGTGCTGACTCACATAATAAGCAAAACTGGATCTTGCTGTCAAATCCAAATGAAGTGGACCGAATTTCCTCTTTTATCTCTAGAAGTGCTGAATGCATCTTCTGTACTTGCTGTATAGAACCCCTACCTTCCAATTCCACTGAAGTCTCTCCATGTGCTATTATTTAATCTACATGCTATTATTTTTACTTACTCTTCAAACTTCATAATGACCAACTCAGCATTTTTTATTTTTTGGTAAAAGATAAAGATGGAATGGCACATCAACTATGATTAATCTATGCAGCCACACTCCTAGTCTTAAAATATTGTCCCTTCTTGTTTCAGACAGCCTTCCATTCTCTGTCTTTTCTCTGAAGTAATTACTCTTTAACTTGTCTTTCAGGTCATCTTCCTTATTCCTCTCAAATGAAGCTCATGGAGGGAAGGGGTGTAACGTGTTTGGCCTTCTCTCTTCTCTGTGCTGTTCCTACAGCACTTCACCCAAAACACAAGATCCAGTTATCTTCTCAGTATTGATGATTTCACACAAATCAAACACTTTCTCCAATTTACTGCCCCTTTCCACTCATTTTCACACCTGTTCACGTATGTTTATCTAGCAACACCGCCTTCTCCCAATTTCTAGTACTTTTCACCACAGCTTCTCTTGACAAACTTTGGCAATCTGAGCATCCTGCCAAGGTTACAGACCCACCCCAAACGCTCAAGTCTTCAAGTCTTTCTTGTTCCTACATTTTTTTTTTTTTGCACGAGGGAACTGTATCAGCATTTTGCAAGTTTTCCCCGCGGTTTTTCTAAAAGGTGTTCAGCTCAGGCCGCTTGTGTGTCTGAAACCCTAACCCAGGCCCTGAGCCTTCCCCTTGAAGTTTGTGTTAAGTCTTTTGATTCAAGTCACCGTACATTTATACAAACAGTGCTGCTGGAACAACTTAAGGCGAGCTGCGGGAGGAGAGAATAACTGAAGCTCCATGAGCAGCGCTGCTAACGCGTATGAAACCGCAGTTTATTCATCCGCCTTTCACTGGCACCTCAAACACTCTGCGTCTGATAATATCTGGGCCGGTTCCATTTTTAAAACTACTTCCTTTTGTAAACTCCCTAGAGCCAAGATTTTGTCGTTTGTACGGCACCTGGAACATGAAATTTTTACAGCAATCATTTAGGAACATTTGCATCGCAGCGATTGGAAAGGTATCATAGACAAAATCTGTGCAGGAATTTACTCATTAACAGGGTAACTTTAAGGTTTCTCAGATCTTACCAGTTTAATTTGTGCTCTGTCGCTGGACTTTTGGTCCAACGCTCTGCGTTTCTTCTTCTGGATTTGGGCGTTTCCCTGCACTAATGCCAGTACCAAGGGTTGTTCTTCCTGATAATTTAAAACCAGTATTGACATTAAGACTCTATTGCATCTTCATATATTCAGGAAAAGCGTTTTGGGGTTTTTTTTTTTGTTGTTCTTTAAATTACCTGCTTGTAATAAGTGTGATTGTTGATTGTCTCCATGAGCATAGTGTAAGATAGTACTTGCTTGACAGTAACCTGTTCAGATACAGTAGATATTTATTATAATAAATAAAATTTAGAACTGCAAGCAAGCATACAATTACGTTCTTTACAACAGCAAAAAGGAGCCAATCGATTTTATTTTCCATTATCAAGAAAAATCCTGCCAAACCCCATCCTGAATGCAGAAGAGTTCTTATGCTAAAAAAAAGCAGCCTCATGGCAGTCTACAGCAGTTAAATATATATAAATAGGCACTTATATATGCACAGTGAGCAATATTAACTGCATACATATTTATGCATTACATTTGCAACAAGCAGAATGTTTATGTATCCAAACAGTTAAACTCTTAAGTTGTTATAAATTTTAACATTTGTTCTGCCAAGTCTCCTCATCCTTTTTATTATTTAGTTATAGCAATACTAGCAAAGCCTTAGCATAACTAAGCCGTGAAAAAAACCCAACCCAAACAACCAACCCCATGCAAGTAACTTAAAGAAAGATGCAAACTATGTTCTGGTTCATGTAAACTATCCATTGGCAACCTTGACACGGAGCACTCTGCATAAACAGTGCAAATGAGCAAAAGCAGTTGCAAGGTTTCTTATTCTGAACAGTTGTGGTGTCCTGGTTGTGTTCTGGGTACTTAAACAAAACACAGATTACAGTCTTTCATGATCAGTAAACAAACAACCTGTTAAGACTGTGAAGAAAGGAACAGTTGTACTAAATTTGATTGCAATTTTGATTTATCACAAACCACAGCTTAAATTTTTGTATAAAGGTCATAAGCAAAATTTGTGTCCGCAATACGAGAATATCCACACAAAATTGTGGAAGATACATATGGAAAGAATGGTAGTGAAATCAGGGAAAAGGTAATATGCAGATTTTGTTATCAAATACACAAAGTGAACTTCTTTCTTTCAGTATTTTTCCTTTAAAGTAACCTAGAATAACGTTTATTAATTTTTTAGTCACACTTGTGATCCCTCCCACTCAAAACATACAAATACTGTTCTGGATGAGCATTTGAGAGAGAAAAGCAACAAGACAAGCAAGTTTACTCTAAGATATAACTTTTATGTTTTAGGAATAGAAACAAAGCCAGTTCAAGTCGTAGGCAGGGGCTGTCACCAAAAAAAAAAAATAAAAAATATCTATCCACATTATTTTGATGTTTTCTCTGTCTTTCCATAGTTGCAAGGATTAGGATTTGGAGATCCTCTACAGACAGGCACTGCCATAATACCTTGCTGCTGAATTCCACTTGCTCCTGTATGAGAGTCTCCCAGGGCACATGGCTGAACAACTGTATGGCCATCACCAGTTCCAAGCTGAGCTCCTGGAGAGGAAGGGAAAAAAAAAAAAAAAAGACTTAAAAAAACCAGAAGATGGAATTCCAGTTCTGGAATTTTAAATGTTGGGGTTTTACAAGTCCAAAGCTCCAACGCTTCCATCTTTCCAAATTCACACTTGCAAGTTCAGATGAACAGAATAACATCCTACAAAATGGGTAAGTTTCTGATGTGAAAAGGGTAAGTACATTTAAGTATATAGGTATACACTTTAAGGAGAAAAGAATGCCCTTTTTTTTTTTTTAACTAAACCCATCCTGTGTTCTAAATCTCTGAACTTAAAAAAAAAAAACAAACTCAAGCACCCAGCTTTAAGGAGTCTAGACTTCAATTATTCAAGAGGAACTGTACTGGCTGAGAATAATAAGGTCCATCTTCTTCCACAATCCGCTTCTAACCTTGACTAAAGCCCGAGGAGAACACAAACCCAATAAAATTCCATCTACAATAAGGAGTCCAAGCTGTATATAGTATTCAAGACACTGACACACCATGGAGTTATATAATGTTAATACTATTTTTATTTTTTATTTGGTAACTAGCTTATGCTAGTCTTTGTATGTTACAATAAGAATGTTGTCTAAAGACATTTTCATCAAAACTGTATGATAAATTCTAAATTCTTTCAGACACTGTCCACCACATAGATTGCTTACTGAAATTTAATTCTGCTATAATGTCAGCAACAAATACTAGCATTAGAAAAGTAACATTTCCGACAGAGTGATTTGTGAATTTTCATATTACAAGTACCAGGATGCTTGTAGACTTCTAGAAGAAAAGTCACCTTCAAATGCTTTTGAAATCAAACTGTTTGATACACGTTAATAACTAACTTTGCAGGGAAAAAAACTAGGCTAAAAAAGGCTTCTGTGTTTGAGAAAAGAAAATCTAGGAGATGTCTACATACAAATGCTTCCAAGCTTAGTGAATAAAATTGAAAACGTTTATGATATGCACTAAAAATTGTCTTGTGAAAGCAGCTCACTCTTATAATATAGAATGCTTTTGGCATTATAAAAGCAGCTTGTACAGTTCAGTTCCAGTAACTCTAGGTATTGAAAGAATTTGACTGACCTCCTGTACTACCACAGCCAGAAATGCTTTCTCCTGGTGAATAGCCCATTAGGCCACCATTTCCATTTCCATTTGGATTAGAAGGCACTGTTGCAAGAAGACCTAAGCAACAAAATAAAACATATAGCCATAAAGACAGACAGCAAAAAAGATTAATGTAGCATGCTTTTTTCCCCTCACGATAGTTAATTCTCCACCCTCACCCTGAGTGGTTTACCTTGCTAACAGGAGACTATCTCTCAATCTTGCCAAGTAATTTTAGTTCACAATCATTTAACAAGCATATTCCACATAATATTCTGCATAACTGTTCCAATATTCATTAGTGCATTAGTTGAAGTGCAAGGCGTCCCAATTCAACATCCAATACCTGGACACACCGACTGCTTACACCTTCCTGAGCAACACAAGTGCACGTGGTTTAGCTCTCAGCGAAGTCTTTCCTAACTCAGAAAGGATGCTACCAGAGGTTGCACTGGTCTCTATTTGAGCACGAGCATTTGCAAATACCAATACAGTGCAGCTGAAGTTATGAACCACATACATTTTGATACCAGTGGTTAGAAAATAAATTTGTTCAAGAGTATCAAAACGTACAGAAGACCCAGTTTAACTAAAAAGGCTTCCAAAAAGTCACAGATAAACAATTCTGGAAAACATTTGGAAAGAGGCACTCCACTCAAATTCTTTCTTCCCTGTCTTGGTTACATTTAATGTCTTCACTGATTTGGATACACAATCCTGGTCCCCACATTGAGCTTGTACCCGATTACCACTACTATGGGACAAAATTATTAATTGCTAGAAGGTGAGAAGTTTTCAAATAAACCAAGTCAATAGGCTATAACCATACCCAGTCCTCTGTATCGTGAAAGCTGCTGGTAGATTTGTTTCATCCTCTCAATATTCAGACGGCTTGCCTCAGCATGATTTACCATTGGTTTGGGATAATTAACTCCTATAATACATTTAGCAGCCTTCTGGACGCTCTCTGGGGCATTCCAAGGATCATAGATGTATTTTGCAGGGAAACCTCTAAGTACTGGCAAATAACGTCTTAAAAAGAAAACAAAAAACCAAAAGGCCATTTTAAGTATAAAGCCACTTGACAGTTTAAGCAACATCCATGAACTGCTGCAGTTTCTGAATTGTGAGTTACCTGATATAATCTCCATTTGGGTCAGTTCTTCTGCCAAAACCCACTGGACAGTAGCAGTGAAAAAACTGCTGAAAGAAGGAACTACAGGATAGCCACATCCAGCTTCCAGCATTCACACTCCAATCTGCATCGAGTAAGAGCTCTTCAAAAACCTTAGGAAAGTCAAGCAACAAGTTAGTCTGAACATGGTACATCTGCGAGGCACCTACTTTTTCAGGAATTGTTCTGCGTGTCTGATTTTCAGTTTCTGAAATTAGAGCAACAAGTTTCAGGCATTTCAGGAATCCGAGTTTCTGATGTCAGCAGAGGAAACCCAGCTCTTCAACACTGCAACACCCTCTTACCTGGTAACGTCCACAGAACGCTCCGTACGCAACTGCAAATACTTAGTTTAAATGTCAAACTCAAGAACAGACGTGCAACAGGCTCTTTGGCTTTTACCCTGTAAAAAAACCTTGTGGACATCTCAAAAAGCTTTAACCAAGAAGTTACACATTCTTGCATAAATACATCCTTTAAAAAAACAAAAAAAAAATCCCCAAAGGATGGCTGGAGCCTGATTGCTTGCAAGTGGCATTTGTTGCTTTCAGACCAGTTGCTTCATCACATTACAACCGAGTAAACTTCGCAAACTTCCAGAACACAGGAAATACACAAACCACATTTCATACTAAAATTGTCAGTCTGAGTATCTCAACTTGCACAGCACCTTTCACTACGTGAGGAGTCCCAAGAGCAGAAATTCAAGAGATTCAGGGCAGCACAAACATTCAAAAGTTGCATTCTTGAAGGCCAGTAGTTTATCTAGCAAGTCACAGCTTTGAGGATGCGTACTTAATCCTGGAGGTATATGAAGCACCAAGCACGCTGAAGAATGCTGGGACAGATAATGAACTCTGGTCCGAAGACAAAAAAAAGTCTTCTCTGGTAATTGTTACCCATTTTATATTAAAAATAACTCATGAGGAAGTTGAAGATTTATGAGGGTTTTACTTTAAATCTGACTCAATAGCTGTGAAGCATTCAAGTTTCCAGCACTCATTGTTTTTCAATTATTAATACAGACAATACTAACTTGTATATAAAGAAGTCTCTCTCCTAAGTCAGATCACTAGCAATAGACTAAACAAAAGAAGCCTTATTCTTTGACAAACATTCAAGTGCCTATTATAAGAAGAGTGCATTAAATAGTTTTCAAAACAGATACTTATTTAATACATACTTTTTCAAGTTCCGATTTTCTTTTCAAACTTGTGTCATTGCCAAATGTTCCAAAGGAACCATCATCTTTCATGCTAAGATGCTCAAACTGAACATCTTAGTACTGCCACCCAACTTCAACTAGTATTATTCCAATATATAGTCTAAATAAGGTAACACCATTAAACATGGAAATCTCTCTGCATCTATTCAATAAAGGATTCGTTCTACAACATACTGTTACAAAAATACCTTTATCTAGATACCTGCGATTATGTGAAAAACAAGATTTATCTGAAATATACTTCTAAAAACGTTTTAAATCGTCACTAATAGTGTAACAAGATCTGGAGATGAACACAAAGTGTTAGCACACCACTGTTCCACTAGATGCTGCCATGGAATAAGAATTTGGAAATAACATCGTCACAGAAGGCCGGATTAACTTCTGCTAGCTCAGCTGTACAAACTAAACATCCTCCCACTGCACAAATCCGGGCCTTCCATATACCTGTGTTATTTCAGATGTAAGAACAAGTTGGCATTTCCCTGTAATACACAGCTTTGTTGTTTGCCTGACCTATCTACGTATATGAATCTTCAATGTCTTTATCTATGAACCGCAAAGGAAAATTCCAAAAGCAGCTTATGCTGTTGTGTAACCAAGACTTTTTTTTTTTTTTTTTTTTTTCAAATGAAAGGTATTTGCTCACAACTGATTTGTTAAGGTGAAATTTTGTAAGGTTATATAGGTATATAAATGAGAGCACAATCCTGAAGTAAATTTTTTTTTAGTTTTCAAAAATAAAAAAATATTTTAATTGATTATCATTGCTCAGCAAAAGACATGCTACCCTTCTAAAAAATTAAAACTGATTCAAAGGCTGAAATTAAATGATTCCATTCTTTTCTTTAAAATGCCTACATTTGTAACTTCAATTTCAGCATCTCTTGGATACTTGCATAGAAATTAATTACACTGAATCTTCAGCCAAATCATGTTGCCCATACTCACACTTCTAACACTGGGTGAAGGGACAGAAGTTGCTGAAATGAGACTCTCAGCTGTTAGTTTTCTCCCTTTAATTCCTGTGGTGTTTTCCCTTTGCAGGGAAGCAGATGGAAAAGTGAACAGAAACTGTTCACACAGTATGACTGGAAAGAAATTTCAGTTACTAGAGTAATCCATGCTTATTTGCCAAGATTTAGAAAGAAATCTCAAATTTAAAAGAATTGCAGATCTATTCTGACTGGAAGAAACACTAGTATTCCAATAAGGAGGGGGGCATTCAACCGGCAAAGCTTCAGCACCACTGGTTTATCAGAACTAATTTAAATTTCGGCCACAGTTTAAGGTTTAAAATTCAACTCACACCACACAGTTACAACAATTGTAGAAAGACTACCTGAAACTTTTAACAGGCATTTTAAGAAAAATCAAGAGTAAGAAACAATACCTTCATGCCTTCTTCCCAGCTAATCCAGAGGTCACCTCGAGTCAAAAAGCATGCTACAGCATGCCGGGCTAAATGGTGAATCCAACCTTCTTGACGAAGCTGCGTCATAATTGCATCGATCCAAGGAAAACCTGTCCTGCCTTCTGCCCACTTGGCCAAAGCCTCAGGATTCTTATCCCATGGAATTTGAACACAGATAGGATTCCCCTCCATTTTATCAAACCGTGGATTATTAGTTGCTGCTGTGTAGAAAAATTCACGCCATAACAGCTGGCCATAGAGGGAGAGGGGAGGGGAGCTGTTCTTTTTTACCTGAAGATCATCATTAAAGGAAAACATGTTATTAGGGGAAGTAGGGAAAAATCATCTAAGAACATGTATCTGACTATGTAGAAGCCATACCTTTTTGTACAGATCCGTTAACTTGAAATAAAAGAGACGACAGGACAAACAGCCAAAGCGGAGGTAGGGACTAAGCCCTGTAGGACTTGCCAGAAGGGAGTTTGCATTCATTCGTGGTCTTTCAAAGTTTGCTACCCAAGCCTTAAAAAAATAAAACAAACAACAAAATCCACACAGCAATATCAGACTAGGTAGCTACAGGTTAGGTAGGAATTTGTAATCATAAAGGGGGGAATCATTCACTGTCTATATCTAAATCCAGATGCTGGACAAGTTACCTACAATATCTAGGGACTCGTCTTGAAGCAGCAAAATATCTAGAAGATAATTCACCTCAATGCTGAGGGTGTGAACTATCTTTCCAGAACTACCTATCCCTTTCTTTCAAATACAAAGGAAACATGGGCAACTAGCAAAAACTTATAAAAAGTTCATTTATCAACTTCAAAGTTAATGTATGTTTCAAGTAAAATTCCCTCCAAAGAAATTTCTTTTAGTAGAAAACGGTATAATTGACTTTGCTAAAATTCAAATTAAATACAACCTGCTATCACTTTTTAAGGCTAAGAAACAGCAACTTGATTTATAGCATTTTATTGAGGGCTTGACATCAAGTTCATGCTTTAGAAATTTTTTAAAATGACTTGCCCAAATTCTTTTACATTTCATTGCAAAGAGCAACAGCTTCCAAGATACTTGCAATGATTTGAAACATACCTTTCGCTCTAAATGTCTCTCCAGTCGCGTGAGAGCTTCTGTTTCTCCCCCTGGCCATACTGCTGAAGGCAGACCATCTGTGTCAAAACCTGAAAAACAAATTGAAACAAGGAGATTCCTTGGTTGCTTACACTGCAGAGCAATAAAATCCTAGCAAATTGATACTTGGCTACATTTTATTCTATCTTGAGAATAACCCTAAACCGGACAAATAACAAAGTACCTGTTTTAAAACAGCATGCAGCCAAGTCTTATCAGAGAACATTCAATACCTCTAACTGGCAGCAAAAGCCAATTTTTGCTTTTACATTGATTTACAAGTTTTACATGCTGAATGGTCTTACATCAATCCCACTACTTGTTTTTTTGCATAAAGTGAACTTTTGGTAATTTTTCACATTATTTTCAAGTTTCCAGCCCTGCAACACGTGGGCTATCCCAAAACCACAACCTTTTTAGTTACTACTGAATAGCAACAACTGCTACTGTAATTTACAGGATGTCTAAAGAAATTTTGCACCAAGATAAAAGCATGAGTGTTATCTTCAGAGCCTTCCTAGGTCTCATTGACCTTGACTTAAATAACAGATGGGGATTATTGTCAATTAGATGATAAACACATAATTGTGCCGAGAAAGAAAGATGAAAAGAAAGTTACAAGATTTATTCCACATCCCCAACACCTCCCCCAAGATTGTTCACCAGGTGCACAAGATAATATGTTTGCCCATAGTTTGACCTCTATATAGTGAGATGTCTTCTTAAAAAGGCTTTAAAAGCAAGGTCTGTTGCATGAGAGTTCAAACGGACTAGACTGAGCAGCCACATCTTAGCCAAAATCTGTCCAGACCCTTTTGTTAGCAGTTTGGAGGTCATACCATTTGCTTGTATTTTGGGGTAGGGGAGAAAGAAACGGGAAAGACGGGGAAGGATTCACAGAAGAATAGCTTGGTATTATTTCTTAAAATTAAATTTACAGAAACATAAGATTACTTTAATTTTAAGAAGCTTCTAAAATAATTATTGGCCTTATTATAATCTTTTTTTGGCATTGCAAGACAAAAGGGCTTTTTTAACTAACTTGTAAACTGACAGATTAGAGACATGAAGCACAATGATACCAAATGGACTTAATGCAAAATCAAGTATCAAAGACTATTGGTAGCTTAATGATTGTTTGGTACCATGGGAAAATGGCTACGCTGTATGACAAGAAGCCAAACAGTACTTACTGTAGTTTGATTTCTCTGCCCTTCCATTTAAAAGGAAACAACTACCGTTGTTGTTGTTCCTTTTGTATGTCATAATTGGCATCAGTTTAACAACCATAAGTAGAACCACTCTTGTGGTTATTTTAAGTATTATGCTTTTAGTGGTAGATTACATCTTACTTGTTTTGCAATGTCAAAACAATCTTAGAACATACCTAGCTCTTCAAGTGATGGCACACCATATTTCTCATCGTGGTCATCAGAGACTGGAGTAGTACATTTTTCCATTACTTCTGGGGTTATAGTTTCCACTGGCATCTCCAGTGGTTCCATTCTACTAATTAGGGTCTGGAATCGCTTGTAAGTAAGAGGAGGCTGTCCTCCATTTAATTCTATTATTCTGGAGTGAGGAAAAAAAAAAAACCAAAAGAAAAATGAGAAGTAGTATGTCAGACAATTGCATATAACAATTTTTTAAAATAAAATCTACACACCTATGCAAGCTCAGAAATATCTTCTTACCTGCCTCTAGCATGTTACATAAAGTGACAGATACAAATGGTAATCCAGACAGTTTGAACTTTAATTTTACTATCCTTTTTTCCCCCACTAGGAAGATATATAAACGGTTTATGACGAAGTCACTTATTTTTCATTCCTGGGCTGAGGGAAGTCCCTCAAGAATGATTAAGTAATGACTATGGACAGCTCAAGGCAAAGAAAAATACATAACAGCAAAGCAAATGAAAGACTATAGCTACATAAAGATACATCCAAGACACCTACAAGACTATGCTATTTACATTTAAAAAAGTCTTTTTTCTATTCTGGTTCCAAGAACAGTATTCTGTTGAATACAGTGACTGTCATAAAAATACACAATTTCCATATTGTGCATTCTCAGAAACATGAAAAATTCAATACAAAATGGTAGATGAAACCAACTGTTCATTTGAGCAGGGGTGCATGGGAAAGAAGAAAAAGAATTTGCAATATAGGACTAAAATAATTAAAACCAGGTATTGGTTTCAAAACAGTAAATAATCCCCTTTCCTCCCATACATCTAGCCGATTCTCATATATTGGCTTAGAATAAAATGGGCATCTACCACAACAAATTAATCAATGCTAAGAGAAGCCAAGTCATACTTTGGAATAGTTTGTGAGCCATGTTTCTATAACAGGGAACTAACACTAATTCATTTAAATAGATCTGTGTAAAAACATAAACAAGAGATGAAGTAAGGTAGTGCAGGGATATCAAACAATCCCCAGTTACTTATGGGATACATAACTGATAGGAAATGATTCTGAAAAATAAAGGACTTTCTGCTAACTGGTGTACAGCAAGTGAAATAAGGACAAAATCTAAGAAAACAACAACAGATCTTATTTGGGAGAAGTTACAGGCCTGTTTCTGTATCTTCATTATAAAGGCAGATAATTAACTTGACCATTATTTTCAAGAGAACCTCAAATCAAAACTGTATTTATATACAGTTATGTATCATTTTTTGCAGTTGCAGGGTTCTACTCACTATGTAATAAAATTTGGATGAGTAGATAAAAAGAGAAACATAAAACAAATTTGTAGTCTTCCTATAAAGCACTATAAAGTGCTAGGCATAGAAAGCAGCCTACAATATATAACCAAATACTATGTCAAATTCATAATTTTATTTTTAATATATTTTTAAAGTCAGAGATGGTGGTAACTTACTTGTCTAGGTCATATAATGTATGAGAAATTCGGACAATGACTTCCACTCCAGCTTCACTAGCCAGCTTCTTGATTGCTGCATCTCTTTCCTTCCCAAATGGCTCAGAATCATATTCAATAGAAAGTTTAGCAATATTCCATTCCTGCAACACAGAACAAAAATGTGGTCCTTCAACTCAGCTGCTTGATGGTGAGGGAAAGAAAAATAGGAAGTACATGGACACAATGGAATTCCAGCTTTACCTGCAGATAGTCATCAGAAATACACAAAGGCCCAAAACACATTTAGACACCCAGACACACAAAAATGAAGTTCAACTCCTTGGCACCTAAGTAGGAATTGGGTATTAAAAAAACACTCTATCTGACCCTTTACTGTGGATGCACACAGTAATGGGACAACTTCTGTGTATATTTTGAAAACTCAGCTCTAACTTTAAGATCCATTGACCACCTTAAGAGACACAACAGAAGGGAAAGATGACAGAGACTGTCTCAGAAACAGTATCTTGCTCTGCAGAAAATCTTTTCACGTATGTCAGCTTTAACAACAGAACTGAAGTCACGGAGAGCAAACTAACTCCCCCTCCCCTCAAACCAAACACCACACACTTTCCTTCCCTTTTCAAATTCTCAATTAAAAAAAATTAAAATTATTCTGTCTCCTAAAAAGAAGACTCCTTCAAGTCTAGTATCCTTTATGTCAGAGATGATGTTACCAAGGCCAACAGAAACAGGTGGGGGAAAATAAGCAAAGAAAAGGATCAACTAATGGCTACAGCTTCTGCAATAGCAGGAAAATGAAAAGGTGACAAATGCATAGAATGATCCTAGAAAGCCATCCTGCCAATCAGATAAATACCTTTCTAACGCCACAATCTTAATCAGTTGATTTAAACACACCAGCCAGACTATTTCAGAGAACTGGGTTTACACCAAAGAGACAAGGGGTACTCTACACTGTCCACCCAGGGCCCGGAATTACTTCTGAACTCTAGCTCTCTCCTAGATGAAGCCCAGGTACAGCCCTGAGAATAGGCAATTCCAAGGACTGCTTGCTCTTTGAAAGAGGGCTTGGCTCATTCCATCATTAAGTTTGCCAAGACCAACCCAGCAGGCCCTGAATCCTCAAGCAACCCCCTACACCCTCATACAACATTCACTTCCCATTTCATAATGTAAAACCGCTATCTGGCAAGTTAGAGCAGGTATTTTTTTCTAAAGCTTTATTTCCTCTGACATATTGTCAAGAAAACTACAAAAAAAAAAGTGTCCAAGAGGCAGAGCCAGGTCCCCTGGGGAGCCAAGGAACTCTGAGGTAAGTGCTACATGTATTCATATCACAAAGTACCTAAAAGTACGGACACAAACCACTTTGCACATATTGCTGGATTCTTTAGCACTGCTGATGCCTTTAAAGAACTAGAGACTGTTCCAATTATATTTTCTTTGTCAAGCCAATCCCAAAGACCTAGAGATACAGAGCAGAACAGGACAAATTGAAGAGAATAAGGCAAGAATCAACCAAAAACTTGATGGGTTCAAGTTAATCAACAGGCACCAAGTGGGTGCCTGCTACTAGTGGAAGTTGCAGTCAGATGGAATCACTATCCTCAAGTTATGTAAAAGCAAACCAAAACAGCTAAGCAAAAAAGACCTGTAAAGTCCACTGGTAAAAGTACTGTCTCTGTGCACTACTCCAGAGGATGACAACCTCCTACTGCTATCAGCAGCACCTTTAGCTAGTACTGCTGAAAGCATGTGACACCAAATTCAGTGTCTTCAGGGAAGCAAAGCTGTTCTGAAGGACTAGAAAGCAGAAAGCAATCAGTTTTTTAGATATGTACATATATATATATGCACATACATAAATGTAAGAGCCTAAAGGTCCTTGAGGCCTTTAGCACGGATAAAGGTAGATCAGTGCTCTGCCCTTTGAGACATCCTTCAGCCTGTGAAAATGAGAGCCATATTCATAAACAGCTGCAAAACATTCATCCTTAAGAAATCCAGATGCTGGCATCTGTGATAGGGCTCTGGACACAAGGCTCCACAGAAGTTCCACTACCTCCTACCATTATTTACTTGAAGTTATCTTCTCCAAGCCAAGAAACATCTATACATGTTCTTCGGGGTCAGGATCATCGCTCACCTTTGAGACATTTAATGAGGATGATCTGAAAAGCTTGTTCAGTGTTATATGCTCTTCACTGCAGTGCAAGTGGATGAGGTACAGCTATTGCTCTGACAAAACAGGCTGTGAGATTAACGATGAGAGAGATGCAAGTTCCAAGTAGTCTTCACTCAAAAGTCCTCAGGAGTTTCAACAATGACTCTTATTTGCTCAAGGAAAGATATTGTTTGGGAATTTGAGGAAATAGATGTGAATGTTCTTTTTTGATAGCTGTACGCTATCTGTATGATAGGTTATTTTGATTACCTTCTCAGCACTAAAATTAATATTCTGAAAGTGTAGCACTGCGATGCTGTTAGGCATAGAAAGACCAGCCTCATCGCAAGATCTGAAAGAGGAGTTGTCAAAGTAGCTGTTAAATTTATTTTTTTTTAAGAAGACTTGCCACAGGTCACCCAAATCCAGAAGGCAACACACACAACAGCAAGACCTTTGCCCCTATTTAAATGCAATCAAACCAAATTTGGCAGGCAAATATAACAAGCTTGATTATCTGGGGGGTTGCAAGCAGCAACTAGTGCCACAGTATTCCTGCAGGAAATTCTTCACTGAGGGGAAATCAACAAAAAGTACCATCCAGTTAGCATTTCAAACTAAAGCACAAGAATAGAGATGGAAATACAAGGTTTTGGTTGAGTTTTCAGCTTGGTGTTGAAGACTTGGGAATAAAAAACAGGTATTTATTCCACAGACACACAATCTTGCTTGTCGCAGTCACCTCAACACAGTCATTCCATTAAAACTTTTACATTCAATCTGCAAAGTGTTCATTTTTACTATCCTATTATAGTATTGTTACCTTAAATACACTATTACTCATGGAAGGCAAATAAATAGCAGTAACAGTCCCTCACAGCTTTAATTTGCTCAATAATAAGACCCTTTCCCACAAAAGCCTGAAACTTCTTTGACTAGAAATTGCTTTTTACTACTACCAGCAAAAACCTTATTAAAGAACTTCTAATGGACAAAAAGCAACCAGAGAGGATATTCAGCCTAAATAAAACACTGAGTTTACAGCTCAGGCTTTGAACCTGGATTCATGTGCACAGGATTATATTTCAGTATTTCAAAAGGAACATGGGAAGGAAAGTTCAGCAATATAAAATACCTACACTTCAAAAACCATTAGAAATCAGTTCTATTTCTGGAAAGAAAGAAAAGAAAAAAAACCTGTTAAGTCTAAGAGCAACTCAGTTCAGCTGGTAATATACACATTAGAGGGGAAAAAAACCCCAAATCTAAAAAAACCCACCCAGCCTTAAAGAGAAAGTGTGAGGATATACTTAAGTATCAGTATAGATAACTTGCACTGAAGTATACAGCACAAGAAATATTTGTAGTTGAAATTAGTTCATCAGTCCTATTTATGGGTAGAAGCAACTACTGCAAGGTGACATTTACCTTAAAAAGCCTGGGGAAAACATCTGCTGGCTGTCCACGAATAACAAACAAACGTGAATTCAGTTTCCGTAGGTTGGCATCAAGATCCTCAAGACATTGAAGCAGGAATCTGCAGGGAATTGTAAAGAAATATTTATTTTGAGGCAAACCAGAGAATTTTATAATAAAAAAAGGGAACTATGAAGAATAATCCAACAAAGATTATCAGACCTTTAGCCTTTGTTGTGCATTTGGGTGATGCATGCATGTTCACATCCTAATTGCTCTCAGCTTACAGTAGCTCAATAGCATATTATATTCTCAATTATTCATAATTCAGAAAAACAAACTGCACCATCATGTAAGTTTTCACCTAAACACTGTTCAGCTTGGGAATAAGGTAAAACACTCTCAAGTCATTACCAAAACTAGAATTATCTTGTCACATAAAGCAACAAGAAAAAAAAAAAAAAACAAAACCGCACCACACAAAAAACCTCCAAGCAAACAATCAGCTGTTGGCATACTGCTACTAAACTTAATCCAAGTCCTTCTTACAACACAGCAGCTTGAACTGTTGCTAAAAACAGCACACAGGAGGACAACATGGTCCTAACTATCCCTTTGGCCTTCTTTTATAAAAATAACCTTCTATATTACAAAGATTCATGCATTTGGCTGTAATGGCACATGAATTATTTAATGAGCAAATCATCAAAGAAAAAAAATAGGGGGAGGAATGGGGTGCTGTAAATCTGAAAGTCTTCAAGAGGAACAGGTAGTTGCACAAAGGATGTTGAGACAGGTTCACATGTCCAAAGGTTTATTACTGGGTTCAGTAACTAGAAGTAACTCCTATGGTAAAAGTTGTTTGGAAGAATTAAAAAAAAAGCCAACCCAAAAACCCAAAAGACAACCACAAAACAGAAAGAAGGAGAGGAAAAATGAAAACTCTCCCTCGCGGCCAGCCAGAAAGAGAGATGCTGGACTCCTCTCCAGCATAGCAACTGGTTCATCCACAGTATTTTTTTCCTCATAGTAACAAGATAGTGTTCACCAGGAGCTGCTCAAACCCTGTTGGCTGTTCTTATTTACAACGCTGCTGGCACTGTCGATCGGGGCAGGTGCTGAGTCAGAGCCTCCTGGTCATTAACCTCCGTGCACGCACACATTATTGGATCCCCTGCCATAAACCAAAAGATAGGGGAAAAAAAAAAACAAGCAAGGAGATTCCCACACTGCAGGCTATTATTCCTGGGATTCTGCTGTAACGACACTGCATGCAGGTGGCAAGGCAAGGAGGATAACACCACAGGAGTAACTGGAGACACTGTGCCCACAGCCTGGGGAAACAGGTGTGGAGCCACCAGGGAAGGGCAGGTTGCACAAACGCAACCGCCCAGAGCATTCCAAAGATAAAGGTGCTGAACAACCAGGTTTACTGAAATCAGGAGTTCATAAAACACCTAGGTTTTTAAGAATGAATCCTAAAAAAGTAATCAGTTACAACAAAAACGATACACCTTCTAGGAGGAATATAGTATACGGGACTGTTGTAAATATCAACATTTTTTATATTTCCTAGAGACTTAGCAATACATAAGCAATGCTCACCTAACACACATTGCATTGCCTCCAACTTTATATAGAAAAAAATAATGAATACAAAGCTGTCAGGAAAATCCCCTAGTTCCTACTAAATGCCAAAAATGCATGGCTCACTTGACCTGAAAGGGTAAGAAAAGCAAGTCTGAGAGGATGCCAGTGGATGAGAATACAACTGCTTCTTGGCTGGCAGCTATGCTTATATGCTTGATGACTGGAACAAGCCAAAAATACCCAATTCTTGCACTTTGCTAAGCTTTGTTTTGAAAAAAACCCAACAACTCCAGAGCAGCAAGATCATGAAGTATCTAAAAAGAAACTTCAGTACACTCATTTAGTTAGAAACCACAAAGGAGTAACTTCAGGAATCAGATGAGAATTGATTCATGCTTCTGTCACGGAACTTGGACTCTGTGTTCCCAGACCAAAGTCACTTCCAGATGGACTCTGAGAAGCACAGCTTCATTATAGCTTTTTTACTTTGAAACTAATCACTAATTTTATCCACCTGAATCTTGCTTTCAAAGAGTATGTGCCTTCACTTACACTTCACAAATCGCTATGAAAAACTTCAATAGTGTCCCAGACGCCTTTGGAACAGTCTAGAAAAGGCTCAGGATTTTCAGTTTGGGGTTTGTTTTGGGCTTTTTTTTTGTTTTTAAATACATACCACGGAATATAGGGAAAGGGTATGAAGAGAAATTGGTGATGTTAAAAGCTCTTAACTACTCAAAGTAAAAAAACCTGTCTTTTAGGAAACTGTTTTTTTCCCCGGTTTGCATCTCAGTTCCCTCTAATTTCTCCATGTCTTTTCCTCTTACCTGACTGACCGTAGTATACAACTTTAGTCTGGACTTGGCACAAAATCCTATTCAAGAAGATTACATGCACTGACCCAGGCTCCAATTCACATCCAAGATCCCTAAACTTGCCCTTAATACTGTTTAATCTCCATTTTGTTGGTTGCCCAAATCCCCTCTATTATCTCCTTTAACTATCTCTTACCACGCTCCTGCATTTCCATGTCCATAAAACTCTTCCATGTATTTAACAAACATAATGGTGTAGACTCAAAGTGTTAAATATACGTAGGAGGGGAGCAGTACAGTGGCTGGGGGAGACAAACGTTCCCCCTACCTGAACACAACTAGAACAAATGAAAAGCAACCAACCAAACCACAGCTTGGGTTTCAAGACTGCCACTGAAAGAGTATTGTTCCAAAATAATAGACCAAATTAAACCCTAGCGACCCTATTATACCTATAGTAACAGCAATGCAACAGAATACTGATTTAGGCTTTCAGAACATAGATACAGTTTGTAAGTGGTTACTCAGAATAAGCGTGCAGTTTATTAAGCATATTTGAATCTTTCAGTTGGATCAAATATGTTTTAACATAATGTACTGGAAATAATTACTTATCTATTGTTTTCACCAACTATATTTATACCGTACCACATCTAAAGGCATTTTAGAGTCTGGCGCCAGACTGTTTTCAGTGGTGCCTGGCGACAGGACAGGGAGCAACGGGCACACATTGGAACACAGGAAATTCCATCTCAACACGAGAGAAAACTTCTTTACTTTGAGGGTGCCAGAGCACTGGAAACAAGCTGCCCAGAGAGCTTGTGGAGTCACCTCTGGAGGTATTAAAACCCCGTCTGGATATGTTCCTGTCCAACCTGCTCTAGGTGAGCCTGCCTTGGCAGGGGAATTGGACTACATGATCTCCAGAAGTCCCTTCCAACCACTACCATTCTGTGATTTTTCTCATTAATGTGTTAATAAATTTGTCAAAAAGAAAAGTCTTTACCCAGATTTACCTTGTTTCATTAAAAACGAACCTTCTTAAATAATTGCTTCTAGATACAACCACTACCAAGAATCTTACAGTTGAATCAACTACTTGTCGTAACCAAACTTTTCCCCTTCTCTTTTTCTCGTGGCTACCTTTAGAACTTGCAGAAGCAGCACAGCACCTTTACTATGGTTAAATACATGCCATTTAATACTTACCTTCAGGTACAGCCAGAAACAAATTACTTGTAAGGAAAATTCTATTTTTCAGAACTTCTGCATTCATCTAACAGAGTAATACATGCCTATGTGAATAGGCTGACACAAAAGGAAATTTTTTAATTGTACCACCTCCGTGGGACAACTTCCGATTCCAGCACTTTCAGCAATTTTGGCATGGCATTGTAACGCATTGCATTCATCTCCTGTCCCCGCAAATTAATGTTTCATCTATAACATACAGATGTCAGGGAGTAATAACACATCCACAGCATGCACACCCTCACACATATTAAGCACGCTAACAGAAAAATAATAAAATAATAATGCTTAGCATTCAACGCTGTCACAGTGAATTATTATGGGATCCAGAGGAGAGGAGTTTAGTTTTCCAAGGTATCATTTTCACTGATAATACCTGTTTGCAAGTAAAAACAGTTCTGAACAACTCTAACCCCATGCATGGGCATTTATGGCAGCACAGAGACATGCAAGTGTTTTGCTTGGTACAGACACGCAAACACAATTAAGAGCAACATTCTAGCACAGCCCAAGGCAAAATTACTGGACGTTTCTCTTTCTTTGGTGCATTCAGATAATACACCAAAATGCTCACAACAAGGTTTCTTTCACAGTGTAACACAAATGAAAATGAACTGAACTGAAACCAAATATGAAGCCTCCATCTCCTAAGGAGTAATTTCTTTTCTCTATACAAGCTCTTGAGGAAAAGTTTTTCCGTAGCAGCTACAAAGTAAGAGCTACTAGCTTTGAACTCTATTACACTTTACACTAAAGTCTGGCAACTAGGAGCTATTTAAATCTTCCCCTACAGTAACAGGTCAGGTTTCTGAGTCTGCAATCTAAACCAACTTTCTCCTCTCAACCTAACAGTCAATGGGACTTTCTTTCAATGGGAAAGCGCTATCTTTTTCACTTTGAATGAATGTAAAAAACTCTACGACATGACTTCATGAAAAAGACACATAAAGGATGCACAAATTGATTTTTTAAAAAAATCAGATTAAAGCATCAGCCCAGGTTTCTTCATCTGGTCTTCAACTTCCCTTGGACAAACCAGAAGAAGGAAAAGTTCATTAATTTCACAGTAGCAAACTGTGTGAGGTACATGCACACCAGAGGTGATGGAGGGAGGCAGAAAAGATGTACTTACTGTAACACAGGGAAGATGCCAATGCAAAATATATCTGTCTTCGAGAAACATTTCTTAGAGAGTGTTACATACATTTTGTTCGGGGTTATCTAATTATGGATATTCAGAATTTTAATGAAAGCTTCTGCAGACCACATTCTTTAAAAGACATGCACATATCTTCACTGTTTGCTCCAAAAAAAAAATAATTCCACAAACTTCCCTGCTGCCAATCATGCAAAGTTTGATTGGAGTCTGAAATCTAAACTCAATGTCTGCCCTATTACATCTTAAGAGTGACTGCCAGAAACTGGTTCATATAATACAGAGCATTATTTTAGCTACAGTGCAACTAAAATAAACCAGCGCTATCAAGGTAGAAATTCAAAGAGTTAAACAACTAATTGTTAACACAGTTAACCATTGACAAAACGAACAAAACTAAGAGCCACGTCACACAGCCTTCCTGGTTCTGCTCTATTAACGTGATTGAAGACTTTCTCCAGGGAAGAAGTCAGAAACAGTCAGTTAAAAAGGTAGCATGTTATTTAGGAGGGGATTTTGAAGAAGGATACTTATACACACACACAGCATTTAAGGCTATTGTTAAGTCCTGTTTGGTGTTATTTTTAGGAGTAATAAACACATAGAAACCATAATCACATAGAATCATCCTTGCCAGTATGAAATGAGGACAATTGCTGGGAATGGAGGGGACATAAAATGCAATGACTTCTCTTTCAGGCATCACTCACATATGAAAACAGTGATGCTAAGCCATTAGGAATCAAGAAACTTCAGTTTCAGGGTTTTTTTCTGAACTGATTCAGACTTTGAATTTAATCATTAGGCAAGGCAGGGATGTTAGACTGCATAGCCAGTACCATACAAAAGACAGGAATCTAGTCAGGCTTCCTCATTCTGAGGAAGAAAAGTTTAAAAAGTCAAATGAAAGAACAGTGCTAAAGCTACTTTCATTCCTAACTTTTATTAATACTTTTACCTATGACTGGTAAACTTCCAGCAATTCACCCAAACTTCTGTTTAACTAGTCTTTTAAAGTACCCACTAGCCCTCATGACAAGCCATAGATTACAATCTCTCCAGTGAAAGAAAAGCGCTATCAAACGAGAGATTCAGTTTGTTAGGGATATTTAATTGCCACTCAGATTTTGTCTATCAGAATTATATTAAGCAGCCGAACATCTGCTAGCTTCATTTTCCCATTCCATTTTTTTCCAATGATGCTATCAGATACTCATCCTTCTTCTGTTAGAGTTTAGCAGGGCTGGATTCAATAAAAGAGGAATATTACACACAGTATAACATCAATCACATTTTTTTTTATTGGAGTGATTATAGTTTACATCATTAGAACTCAACTGCATTAATAAATTACGCAACATTTATTTCTCTTCGTGGAAAGACAGAGAGCCTTTCTTTCATGCATATCTGGTATTTTGCCTTATGTTCAGTTAGGTCATTATGAAAGTCCAGTATCATTTCAACAAACATATTCCTCATACTAGCTTCTACAGGAATCATAAGGTAGATTTAATCTAATACCAAAACAGAGTATGAGACACTGAGAAGTATCTCAAATTTTATGTACCTATATACAAGTATTTAATATTTTATCAGCATGTTTTCCTGTTTGATTGCTGCCAACCAAGTGTATCCTAGCCCAAGCTGTATATTCTTATGAAACTGCAAGAAGATTAAGCTCAGACAGGATTTAAGTGTTATGTATACCCCACAGCATCCTTTGGCAGCAAGCCACAGTAATATTTTCCTATTACCAAATCAAGGTCACAGAGGCATGCCTTATTATACTACATTGTTTCAACGAATACCACATACAACTTCCACATCCTAAAGAGGTATGCAATAACACATTTCATAGAGGCTTTATCCTTTAAGCTTATACACAGGAGCAGGCAGAAGTGCACACTATTCAACTTCAGATACTTCAGTAAAGTGGCTGTGGGAGCTAACTAATCTCTTCCAGGTTTGCTCTACAGTTAGTGGAGAAAAACCAGATCCTTTAGAGAGCAATTCAAGACTTCAGCATCTTTCATAACTTAGTAAGAGCTGATCCACATGCAAAACTGAAATCAAACACAGACCACGAAGTGCATCGCTTAGATTTTTTTCCCCTCTAATATTTACTGATAGAATTTTTCAAGCCCAAGCAGACCTGTGATGGAGGAAGATTGCAAGATACACCCAAGCCCATATACAGCTGAAATATTTGTAATTGCTGTAAAAAAAGACTCAACTCTTTGAAAAAGATGAAAGAAAGGGCTTTGAGCAATAATTGAAAGAAGCTAATATTTAAAATATAATCCCTCCAAGCTGAGTCCTTTTTGGGTGCACTTTCTTTGAAGCTAAGTGGTAAGGACCATTTCACATACAGAGTGGGACTATACCAGCCACAGCAAACAATACTGCTCTATTAAGAACAATAGTAACCTATCTTACATTGAACACAAAGTTAGTATTTCCTTACGAATCATTCTTCATTAATTCCTCTCCAATTGAGCTACCTTTTCGAAGTCACCATTCCCCAAACACAAAATTTTTTTCTTACTCAAAAGACATTCATAATCTCCTAATCTGTATTTGCTTCCTATTTTGTAAACCACGTCACAGCAAGTAGTGTATTTAGCTTCTGTACAGATACAGATCTTAACTTCAAATTCAAAGGGCACCTATTCTGAACTATTCCCATATAACCAGCAACAAACATCTCAAATTACTTGCTTGTTAAAAAGGTCAGCCTTCTGGTGGTATGAGGCTAACAGTCTCACAGCTTCCTAAATTTCTCTCCCAGTGTCTTCCATTCTTCCCTGTATATATATTTTCTGTGTTTGTTTTTCTCTAATCCTCTAATTCCAAACTGATAGATCAAAGCCCTTATTATTTGACTTTAATTCCTTATGTCTACTCTTTCCAGAGTAAAAGTAACTGGATCCATAAAAGAAAACCCAAAAGCAAACAAATATATTTGCTGTGGGGGCAGTTGGGGAAATAGGACCTAGAAGCAAATTATAAAACTAAGTTCCTTGAGAGGACAGATATGCTCACATTTAAATAAATGTAAAACTCCTTAATTCTCATGTACCCAGGTTCTCTTATTTAAAGAGGCAGTTAATAAGGCTTGATGTAATTAAACCATAGCCAGCCTGCTTTATAAAATAGTTCAACCACGTTATTTTCGGTAATTTAAGCTCGCCATGAGAAAGTAACAGCTACGGCTCATTTCAAAAGAGCAAGTGGGATAAGAGCACTATAACAAGATACAGTCATGCAATCTGATTCTGAAGGACAAATTTTAGACTGGTCCTTGCTCACTTGAATAAAACTTTTTTTTTTTTTAACTTTCCTCATATAAAAGTGACCTTTTTAAGATTATAATTACAGCTTATATGATTGTGCGCAGTTTTTGAGTAGAATTAATATATTTTTCAACCATAAATTGCAAGTCCTTAAGGTATAATTCCATCATCTCTGACTTCCCCCATCTGAAAAATCTATTAAACTAATAGAAGAAAATTAAGCATAGAGCTGAAATCTACTAGCAAGCACAGAAATTAGGAAAATGTTAGGAAAACGGGGAAAAAAAGCCCTAAAGCTATTCCTGAAAGTCTTAATTAAAACTGACTGGATTTCATCTCTCTGGTGCTTGCCTTACGGTGATCAGACATTCAGCATTATCCTAACTCCCCTCTTATGAATCAGGAAGGCCCAAACTTTCTGAATTGGTTTTTCAAAACTGAAATTTATCATTCACATCTGAATACAAGGTAAACATGAACAAAACACGTTCAGGTTTTTAAGTAATAATCATGTAGAAAGAGTCAACATTAAAAAAACCCCAACGAGTAGTTGAAACACTGCTTTGTTTATTAAGCTGGCTAAATTCAGAAAAACACCACACTTTCTTAGTGTATGAACCAACTAATGGAGGTAATGGTTCACTTCATGCTGCAGAGGCCTTCCATCTCAAAGTCTAAAGCTGACAAAAAAGATGCACAGGCCTTAGTAACATAAACCCTGGTATACAAAACATAGCTCAAGACATAATAGATGAAAAAAAAAAATCAAATAATATCTAGATAAACATGCTATCTTCATCTGCCACAACTGCAATACTGAAGGTCAGGACCAACAGTGGGGTCAAGGACCAACAGAAAGTACGTCACTTGAAGTAACAAAATTAATCTTGAAAAATTACGTAGTACCGTTAAGTGGAACATTATGTTCACAAAAAAGTAATATTCAAACATCTCTGCAGAAGAGACAGCAGTTTATTTGAAGAACTATTTTATGAAAAATGAATCCTTTATTATATAAACAACTTCATTCTTTTATTTTTCTTGCTTTCCCTGTCTATATATTCCTTTCAGTGGAATGGAATGAATTCACAAAATTCAACTCCTAAATGAACACCAGTCAGACTTTTCTTTTTTTTGATACCTTGACTGTTGAAGATGACATGCAGAAAACTGGAAAATGTCACCCTACACGGGATCACTTTTAGTATTTAGAGGCACACAGGAAGCCTGCCAATTTAAAAAGGAAAATAAAAAAAGGGGCAGGGGAGGGAAGGAAAGGAAGGGTGCACCAAGCCCACCTTCCTGTAGGTAGATAAACTTTGTGGAAGACAAAGTGGGTAAAAGAAAAGCAGTTGAGTATCAAGCAGACTAACTGTTAGCATTCCAGAAAATAAATATTCCTAAGAAAGAATATTTTTTTAAAAAAACCTCCAAATTATTTCTACAGACAAAAAGCGATAGGAGCGCATTTGTAGGCTCTGAACCCGGGAAACGTAATCACCATTGATAAGTATTGTTGCTACGCAGAACCTTCAAGCGAGTAGAGCTGTTCCCCGCTAGAGGTCAAACTGAAGGAAAAAAACAAACCTTACTTGCTTTAATCCCCCATCCATTACCAAGGGGCAAGACCAAAGGGGAACGGGAGGGGAGAGGGGAGGACGGGGACTGGAAGGAGGCAAGAGCGGGGAAGCCTGCAAAGTCCGTGGCTTTCACATTACTACACGTCTCATAACCTGATCATTTCCTTATACCATTAGTAAGAAGAACATTTCAATATGAATCAACAAAAATAGTTTCCTGAAGTAGGTCGTTGCTGCAGCAACCAGGCGGCTGTTTGGACTACTCCCTGCCACAATGACCTACTTTTCCAGTTATATGTAACCCTTGTCGTAGGAGCCCAATTTCTCCTTCCTTTCAGAGCGGCTCCGAGAGGATTCCCGTACCGGGGCCGAACTTTATTCCTAATCGGGACTTCTTCAAAGAGAAAGGCTTCGAGCAGCTACAAGCAGCTGGTCTGTTCTGCTCCCCTGCATTCTATTTGGAAGTGTTGGCTGCTAAAGATTAAATGAAACCTAATACGTGTTTGGGAGTTCAAAAAGTACCAAAAGCCAATGTTCAAAACTGGAGGAGCTGATGAAAAAAAGAACAACAGAAAAATAGAAGAGGAAGGTGTCAAAAGGAACAGCGGCTCGTGAACAACGTGTCCCCTGCCAGATACAACAGCTGGCAGCAAGCTCCAGCACAAACAGGCTGCTTCGGTGCTACCAGCCCAGCACAACCTAATGGACCTACTCCTTTATTAGGGGTCTAAATAGTATAATACTGCCTAAAAGAAAAAGCCTCGTGAATGACAGGTAAAGCTATCACCTTTTGGAACCCTATTTAACAAAGCACAGATGGCGGAGGGGGGACATACAAAGGTACCAACGCAAAACCAGGAAGTAAAGTTGAAAATTACTTAATTTCCTGTTTACTGTTGCTGTTAGTGACCATTAACCTTATGGCAAAGGGGAAAAAAAAAAGCAAAGAAAAAGAGCACCAGTGCAACTTTTCATTTCACTATATCTTAACCTCATGAAGAAAATATTATCTCTCTAGAAATAAGCCTACAAGGCTTCAAACGTCAATCACTTTTGTGCATAGGTGGGTTTTGATCAATTTCTGCAAACTTTTAAGTTCGAAAGCTTTCACTCAAGGTAAAATTTAAGTGGCTAACACTTCCAAGCAAAAGGCAGCTCATTCCAACAAAAGGCAAGCATTAACATATAGTACATCATAACAAAAACTTTGGTTAGCAGAAAGATTCTGACACATACAGCTCATACTGCGAAATCAGAACAACAAAGCACATGCACCAAAGCTCTCCAAAGCTTACTTTACCTTAGGTCTTCTTAAAGCTTCTAAGTTCAGCAGGAAAAAACACTGGAATCGATGACAATACAGTACTGCAAGTGGAGAAGCTTTTGAAGTTTCCCCCACGTTTTCACTTGGGAACAAATCATATGCAATGAGATAATCACTCCTGCAAATCTCACACTCTTCAAATAGAGCAGGAGAAAAAATGAACTAATTTTTTTTTTTTTGTACTTTATCTTTCTACTTGACGAGTTGTACAGCAGCAGCTGCAAAAGTAGGATTCCAGAAGAAAGATGGACTAGTAGAGGGAAACAAATATTTTAGGATTACAGGAAAAAAAAAAAAAAATGAGAAGAGCTGCTGCAGAAGAGGAACATCTGATGACTAGTAACACTTTTCAATTTGAAAGCGTGACCTCCAGCATCAAAATCGCAAGCTCCATTGTGCTGTCTCATATGGAAGTAGTAAAGAACTAGAGTAATACTTCCAGTAAACACAGCATTGAAGAACTTTTCTCTGGCAAACTAACACAGTGTCTCAGAGTTGGCACTGAAGAAGAGAGGTTGGTGGAATTCTATTTGAAAGAAAGCAGAAAGCCAAAATTTAAAATGTAAGCAGAGGAAGATCCACATTATTCCCACGAACTCATGATTTTCTTTCATGGTTTGGAAGAAAAAAAAACACTAGCTCTGAAATAGAGTACTGCTCACCAATGAATTTATTAGCAACTAGCTCAAATAAAGGAAGTTTAACACAAAAAAAAACCAACAAGAAACTGCCTATGGAAAACCACCAATCTTTATACAGGTCTCCTCAAATTGTGAAAGCCTTGAAATAAAAGGGGAAAATAGACCTGCACTGTAACTGACCTATCAATACCCCAACGATTTAAAACTTTTTCCTTTTTCACAAACTGATGAAACTACACATTGGTAGATGTACCCAGGTTATATGAGTTAAAGAGAAAACGCTGAGAAAAGAAATTAAGAAGTCACTCAAAAATAATTGAAAGAAGCATTTACAGGATTTGGGAACTATTGCATAATAGCAGTAAGCAGCAAATAGCTATGTTGTCTAAAAAGAAACACACAAAAAGCACAGTAAACTATCTTATTAAGCCTGCCATCTACTGAAAAAATAATGATGGAAAGTCACAGGAATTATCCCTAGGCAACCCAAATAAAACAAATAATTCCAATGACATGCTTTGCTTGATCACCCTCATTAAGAATTGGATAGTTTCAACTTCTTCAAATCACCACTGGCAAGACTTAGGAAAACAAAAAACAAAACCAAAAGGCAACCTCCACCCCAATCAAAGACCCTTCTGAAACCTGCATGGTAAAAACTATTCTGTAGAATATTTTATTTTAAATGCATATGTCAATTTTACAGATGTAATCACGCCTCTCCCATGAGAGAGGAATACGGAAAACAATAGTAGGCAATCTCTGTTAAAAGCTGCATTGTTCTCTTTATCTACTTTAAGACTCCTAGAAAAAAAGAGCTTGTTTATTCTCCAGAATGTGAAATGTGAAGAATAGGAGAAAAAAATGATAATAAAAAAATGGTAATAAAAAAAATGATCACTCAATACTCCAGAATTTACAGGCAAAAAACTTCTACTCAGAGGAAACTCATAAGAGAACACAGGAAAGAAACTTTACTCCATTCTTCAATTATTCCACTGTATCAGTCACTATTTTTAACACCAGTTGCTCTATAAAACTAAGTCTCACAATTCTCTGTACACTTCCCCAGTACTTCAGAACCGCACAGACTGCCAAACTGAGATAAGGCTCACCATAGTGCTCTCCATCTTCAGTGCATAGCAAAATTGTAACCATGGCCATGTATTACGAACTATAAAACCCATGAAGTATCAAGCACTATACATGAAAGAGTTACCTATTTATTTACTTATCTTTCATTAGAAAGTTGCCATCCTATATCAGTTCTTTTGATAGTTACTTTGCCTCTCTCACTAAATGGCAGCATAGTTTACCCTTCACCTAACAAGGTAAGAACACTGGCATTAAGAAAAAAAAAATAGATATTTGCAATTGCTGAACTCTGCAGGTTCCTTACTGCAAAAAGTAAAGTATTTCCTAGGTCATGGATTCCACACTTTGGGTACATAACAGATAGGAAAATGCAAGTTTTCCTTACAGGAGGTACTCCTAAGTAGTCTGTGCTCTAGATATTTGATCTCCATCACTGAAGAATAACAACATGCATTCATGCTTCACAACTTCCCCATCTGAACTTAAATAGATCTTCCCCCCCACTCACCCCCCCCAACATTTCTGGCTTTCATTTTGAAAGGATACGAGTCTGTGTTGTGGAAGGGATCAAACTTACAGTGCACGAAATGTGCAGCCTTTGCTTTTCACAGCTGCACAAGACTCACAAATACACTAACAGATGATAAAAAAAAAAAGAATGCATGTGACTTTAAAGGAAAGCATTTCCTTTCCTTTTCATCAAAAAATAGTGAGATAAAGCAAGTTTCAAAGCAGGCGCAGAAAACCTCTCTACTTCAGTTGCAGGAGGAAGCAACACAACATCCTGACCAATGTTCAATTGGAAGAAATCCCTTCCGCCTCTGATAATCCCAACAGGTTCCCTCCTATTGCAAGGAACTTGTTGCATTAGCACTTTTCAAAGAGATTACGAGCAATAGTTTGACACCTGAATTTATTTATGAAACCCTGAGTGTTATCAAACTCTTATTTCCTACCCAGGTTTGCCAATATAGACTATGAAACTTTTAAAATACTAATGCTAGTTAAAAAAAAAAAAAAAAAAAAAAAAAAAAAAAAAAAAAAAAAAAAATACAAAAAAAAAATTTAAGAA
>VXBJ01000704.1:146615-162296 GCA_013400055.1 Nycticryphes semicollaris | reverse complement strand
CTGAAACACCCGTGGCTCAGAGAGATAAGATGACTACTGTACCATAATTTACACATAGTGTACTTTCAACACCCATGAATATAGGACTGAGCTTTAGACAACTGATATGTTTGGATTTTATTAATTTTTTTTTTTTTTTTAATTTTTAAANAAACAATTACGAAGGGTTGGCTGGAGTGTCAGAAATACCACTACGCTCCAAACAGGTGACTCTTTTAACAGTTTCAGCGGCAGCGCTTCGGGGGCAGGTCTGCATACTGCAAGGGAGCAGACGGTACTCAATTATTTGCTGCAGTTCAGATCGGCTCCCGTACCCAAGGCAGTTCGTTTCTAGAGCTAATTGGCATCCTCACTACTCTAGTCTATGCTCTATGCAATTAGCTTTCGGCTATTAAAAAAAAAAAAAAACAAACCCACAAAAAACCCAAACAAACAACAAACCAGTTAAAGTCTTCCATTTGGTGCATAAACTTACCTCCTTGCACCCTCACAGCGGAATGGAGCGAAGCAGCTGGTGCAACTAACAAACGGAGCAGGTCATTCCCTTTGCTGGGCTNTATTTCTAAAAAGTCTCCCTATATATCCTTCTTCTAAGTTCTCCGTGGGAACACAAGTTTTTAGACAATACTGCACGCACAACATTCACAGTCATCTTCTACAGGCTTCCAAAGAGGTTACTTATTTGCAAAGTCAGTACACACACACGTACATATGTAAAAAACAACACCACCAGAGATGACCAACGGCTCTTTTAAGGCAACCTCAAGCTGTGTATCACAAGTGCATTTCGCCTCACGCTGCAGAGAACCTACAGGTGTTCCCATCTGAGGTGTGTCAACACTTGGAATCTCGTCAGTATACAATTTACTTGGATGATGTTTCTCTTTTAAGGCCTCGTCTACCTTTTTTTTTTGGTTTGTTTTAAATAAAAGTATTGCATTTTATTCAACAAAAGAAAAAATCAAAATGCAAAGTAGGAGACAAAGACGTAGTGAAAAAAAAATCCTTGCATTTGCTTAACCAGAGCAAGAAGCTAACCTGGCACACCACGGAGCTGAGAGAACAGCTTTGCTGGTTCTTCAGGGGTTTCCAACCACACAAAGGAATTGCTTTCAAGTCAGACAGTTGTGCTGGATGACCACAAACATCAGCCTGCTTTCCATTAAGTCCTCTTTTTCTCTAGTGTCTACAAAAAGCTTATTAGAAGCAAGTTTGCCCTTGCGGGAGAGGGCGGCCTATCGTTAAATACGCCTGAGACGGAGCAATTTTGTTTTCAGTAAAAACGGACAAAGTTTCAGATCCCAGGATTCGTAAAGAGGAGTCTGAAGCTCACTGTGTGAGCTGCGCTGAAACAACAGCACAGGTTTTCTTTACACAGCTTCACACCTAGTTAAAAAAAAAAAGAAAAAGATGATGTTTGGTTTTTTTTGTTTTCTAATAAGGCATTAAATTAGTTTACTCTTTATGATCCCTTTCTACCGCTTCCATCTCCCACTCTCCTTCCCAATTTCTCCACACCTCCGGTCCCATTTGCTCCAGTCCGCCCTGGCAGAACGCGGTCACGGGTACGTTTACAGGCTGCCTGCAAATACAGAACTACTGGGGTCTGTCCAACACCCAGCCCTTCCACACCTGAAGGATCCTTGGCAGGAGGATGGGGAAACCACTGAGAAAATAAATGGCATCTCCTCGTATCGATGGAACGGCAGAGATTACCAAGTTTCTATGTTCACATTTTAGTCCAAAACTGCAGAAGACTTACAGTAAATGAGTGTTCCAATACGTATTATCCCTTCAGATACGCTTACTCATATCTCTAGTTATCATCAAGTGTAACATTTCACCAGATACAAAGCTTCAATCTAGGCTCTAATAAATCTTCATACTCTGTGCTAGCCAAGCTTCTTCTGTCCTTTACAGATGAAATGGAGTTACTCGCACAGCTCTTTAGAAGATAAAGTGTCCAAGACACATGGCTTCTCACGGTCCAAATCTCAGCATATTTTAATGCCACTGATGTAATATCCTGGAGAATCAAGTACGTCTCAGTTTTTGGTTTTAGTCAGACTTATCCTTTTTCTTTCCTGTTAAAGGCACTTTACTTGCAACGGCAGATCCTACGGCTGTAACACCTCCAGCCACAGCAGAAACGCTTCCTTTGACCAGCCCCACTCCCACTGAAGGCACAGACGTGACCGCTGTCTTGGTAATTTCCAAGCTTTTCCCTCCAATCCAAGCAACACCCCCGATTGTGGCACCAACAGCTCCCTTCGTGACGCTGAAGAGGCCACCAGTCACACGGGAAAGCATGCCAGGCTGCTGCTGCGGGTGCTCTTTTAACGAACCTAAGGGAGGAAGCAACAAGCACGATCAATCCCGGTGCTGTAATTAAAAGGAAAGAACCACAGCTCCAAATGAGAGAAGACACTTTGCTGCAGCGAGACGTAACTCACCGCTGTTTTCTGAAACACAAGTCGATACTGAACCTCCAAATATCAAGCAGGTACCTTCCAGATGGTCTGACATGATGAACTTCTGTCTTCTCCATGCACCACTACCTTCCCAGGCTCTGTAAGGTCTCATGGCTAAATTAGTCTAATTTCTGGACTTCATTAATAGGGGGGGATGACATACCCTCCTCTTCCCCCCACACTAATACTCCTCACAGAGAGGGGCACTCAAAAGCAGTAGCACTCCTTTGCTGTTCAAATCTGGTAAAAGTTTCTCAGAGAAGAAGAGCCAAAGGTTTATTAAACAAAGAATCTTGAGACAAAGTTGCTTCTTTCCTTATGTAATTACTGTTTTGAAAGTGTGTTTACAAGAGTTCTGTGCAGGGGCAAGAAAGAGGGAAAGAAGGTTACAACCAAGAGAGCAAGTTGGAAGAGTCAAAAAAGAACAAGGACATAACTGATCCCAGCTCTTCACTCTGTAACGTCCTTTTTTTGTCAAGTAGGCAAATTTAATTTTCTTCCAAAAAGGCCTTTGCTGCCATTTAGATGGGGAAGGGGAGGCGAGGAAGGAAGTGTCCAATTGCCAAATAAATATCCAAAAGTAGTTCACAAAGGCATTCATTAACAATAGCAAGGAGTTACAGGCTTACAACAGAAGTCCCAATATGATGCATAAAACCAAATCTCAAACCATAGGATTTCTGTGTGTAATTCATCAAGCAAATACATTTGTTTTTTTTCATTTTGATGTTACGCTTAACCTGCAGTTTGCAGTTTCTTGCTCTATGCTGTACACCTCAATCCTATTCCATGCTTATGGAACAATTACATAGCCTCAAAATAATAGAAAGTGTCAGAGTAATAGAAAGACTCACAGAATTAGCCACTTAGCCTTCTAATAGTTTAGTAGTTACTTAATAAAAAAAGAAGGAGGCTTCCAAATTCTGAAGATGCAGGCACCTTCCCCCTAAAGGGAATTAAGACTGCAATTCCCACTACAGTATAAACACCATCTAATCTTCAAAGAAGCAGCAGGAGGATGGAACAGTAAGTTAATGTTGTATTTAAGCACGCAAGAAAGTATCACCTATTGCACCCATAAACTAGTAGCGCCCTGACAAATGTTTGTCTCTAAGGTGTTTTCAGTGTGGACCTTGAGAACCCTCTGGTCTCACCAACGATACTTGCGTAGGTCGACGTTTTTCAGCTCCTCTCTTGTCAATTACTCACCAACCCCAAGCTCTTCTTCAAAAATGTTTCATAGGGAGCCATGGCAAGAAGCAGGCAGTTAACACAAGCAGGGTAAGAATTCCACAGTTTTGCTTTTTTTTGTGGGTTTTTTTTTTTTTTGTATTTTCTAGCTACCTGTAGATAACATTAAGGGATTTAACAGACACATTTACCTTTCTTAGGGAAAAAAGAACAGGGGCAACCAAGAAAAGAGCAAGTGGAACCACAGCGGGCAAAGCTAGGGAAGAAATAAACATGAAATAAAGAGGTGAGAGAGTCAGCAGTAGAAAGAACATGCTTGGAAGAAGATGAGTCTTGAGAAGCACGGGAAAAGAAAAAAAAAACAATCAGCTCTAGATCCACCAGAGACCCATATCCAGCTCCTACAAAAGGCATCCTCTGTGCACTGCGACATGCCTTTGGAAAACCCGCAGAACAGGTCTCTCCCTCCACTGCCCTGATGCTGAAAACTCGCATTCAGAAGATGGTTTCCAAGAGTCACCTCCCAGCACTTGTTTACTACAACATGGAAACTAACGCGAACAACTTCCCATCTACCTCTAAAGAGTTTGTGATAGTGCCAGGACTGACCCAGCACATCAGACATCATTAAAAAAGTGTAGAGTCTGGAGTTCCCAGAATGTGCGTGCCCAGAATAATTTAAACAAATGGCAGGAGGATTGGAACTAGATGGCATTTAAGGTCTCTTCCAACTCAAACCCTAAAAATGCTTCCAGCTTACGCTAGTCTCTGTTACTGAAGAAATTGATATAGATAACAGAAAAAGTCATGGAATCTAGAAACAGAGAATGGCTAGAGTTGGAAGGGACCTTAAAGATCATGGAGTTGCAACCCCCCTGCCATGGGCAGCGACACCTCCCACTAGAGCAGGCTGCTCAAAGGCCCATCCAGCCTGGCTTTGAACACTTCCACATAAACATGAGTGACAGCCTTTTATTTAAAGCCAAATAAAAACCCTGCTGGTTCATTCTAGGCCAGCAGCTTTCAACCTAGACATCTCCAGTGAAATGCATTGCCAACACAAGCACACAGAGATCAGAATTTCTATTTACATACAGAGAGCCTTTAAAGAATCACTGTCAGAGAGAAGCATATAGAGCCTCGTATAAAATCCACTCTCTAGGTGTTATTCCTTAGAGGATTCTTGTGACCAGACTTCCACACCTCGTAAAAAATTTGGTCAGAGAGTGCTTCACTTCCACCCAACTGTATCTCCATCATCGGGGTGAATGGGAGCAAAGTCTTAACACACTGAATTTCAAGAGCTGATTTCAGTAAATCAGACCTGCTGTTATTAAGAAAGGAGCCATCATTGCTGACTTAAAGTAACAAGAGATAAACAAACAAAAGTAACCTTGACACACTTATCCTCACATTACTTCAGGCAGCCAATGCTCTGACAACATCTACTCCACAAGTGTAAATACTGACTGTGACTTGGTGTATTGATAACTTCTGATGATGGTTCCCACACTCCCATTTCATTCCTCTCTGTGTTGTTCATTAGATCTAGTAAACGCCCACAGCTGTGAAGTTTTTCTTGCCAGATAATTTCTATTGTAGCACATGCACTCCTGGTCTCTTTCTTTTTTTTCTAACCAGTGGGAGAAAGGAGGTTAAAACAGATCATTCCTAAATCTAGGGAGAAAATGACACAAGTTCCCTGTGCAGGGGTTGGCTCTGCCACGGGGTGTTGCAGCCAGCTTCCTGCTCAAGAGAGTCCAACAGCAAACAAGAGTTTGAATGAACGTAGGTTGCAAAGGTTGGAGCCACTTGCAAAGCAGAAAATAAAGCATTAGAATAGCACTACTCATAGCAAGTGTGAGCACAAAAGCTTCTTCTACATACGGATTTCTTTAAAGCCTTTGGGCACAAACCCCGTCAAGTGTGATTTGAACAAACTGGAACCATTTATATCTTTACGAAAAACTGCAAATTGCTTTTGGAATTGAGCCTTTCCTCCAAGGAGTGTTTTGGCAGCCTGTTGAGAGACAACCTCTTGCCAACATCCAACTGGTAGCCTTCCATCCACATTTGGCCTCCTTTCCACGATAGCATAAGCGTATCACATATGAAGGCTCTGTATGACATTTCAAACAGGGATGTTCTTCAAGGGTATCCAACATTTTAACTAAATTCATAAGGCTTGAAGAGTGCATGTGAAACAGAATCAAAAGGAAAATGCCTCTTTCCAGGATGGAGTTTCCATTAAGACAAACTGTGTTTCATTCTAGTCCCTCCAACTACACCAGCTTTCTCCACCTGTTTAGGCTTCATATTCAAACTGATTATTGTCATACTAAAAATAGGATACCGTGCAGAAGAAAGTCAGTCTTAATTCCTCGCAAATTATAAATAAAACCTTGCAGTACCTAGTGCTGATCAGACTCTGGTGTTAGGCTCTAAATCTGGACAACCTACTGAATATTCTAGGAAGATTAAAATTGCCTATTTGTTTCCCCGCCTTCCTCAAGAAAGAAGCAGTTGTAGTTTACCAGTCAGACCACTGTTCACTTTCTATATGTGAGATTTAACATAGATAAAACAGTTCCATCTTCAAGGGGGGGGGGGAAATAAATAATTTAAAAAAAGCAGCACCTTAACAATTATACTTGAAGGTAATGTACATCAGGGCATAGTTTCCAACCTGGCATTTTCTTTCTGAAATGCTTCTGGGATCTTGACAACCCCATAAGAGCTTAAAAAGAAAGATTTTTGTCCTCACACCATGATACTGTAACAAGTTCAAGTGCAGTAGAACTTAAGGATCACTGTGCCATGAAAATCTATTTCTCCCTTTCCTCTCACCTTCAGGTACTTGTGTTTCCTGTCTAGTAGTTGTTAAGACTAGAGTGAGCTATTCCACTTCAACCCTTTTGCTACAGTTAGCAGATAATACTGTTGTTCAAGTGAAGTAAATTCTTCAGTTACACAACATATAAAAGCTAAGAAAAAAAAAACAAACCAAAACAAACCCAAACCAACCAACCAACAGAGCTTTAAAGGGCATTTATAAATTGAAGAGCAACGAATCGAGAGGAATCAGGACTCGCCGACCTCTATATCCAACACGTTTAGCCTTAAAGCAAGGGAAGAGAGAACACAGAAAACCTCTGTGCCAGGAACGGCTTTTGATCTAGTGTGCTTCCAGTCACACTATGCAAACAGAACTCTTCACAGTCCTGCCCTTCCACAGCCCACAGGAAGGGAACTCTGCTCATTTGCAACTGCATTTCCTCTGCAGATTTAATAACTGATTTCAAAAACATTTGGTTCAGGAGACCAAGATGCCACTGAATTAATGAAGCCAAGTGTGTGTTTGTTTTAAGGAAACCATGAGATTAAGTCAACAATTAGAACCACAGTTATTTGTACGATGAAAAAGAGTCTCCAAAAACAATCATGAAGTTTCATATATTTTTAAACACATCTTGTTTAAAAGTCACAAGCACTATGAACTCAGTAAGGTCTCCAAAAAGAGAAGCTGGGCTCTTTCCATCTCACACAATGAACAGCAGAAATACCTATTGAATCAACACACCTCTCTGGAAACTAATCTGCAAATTATGTCCTTCAGTATCTGCCCATCTTCTCCATAATTTATCAGTACAGTTGTTTACCAAATTGTATGCAGCGGCCTTATTGTAATCATGATAGTGCAGAAGTGAACAATAATCCAGGGGCATCCCATCCCAGGGATGGCTTGCTTACTGCTACTTAAATGAAAGTTAAAGCGTAACTAATACATACCCTCTGGTGGTTCATCATGAAGGTATGATGGGACTTCCTGTTGATTTTTGTCTGTTTGATTCATTATTGCCTAGAAAAAGAAATTCACATATGATGTACATCTTTTCTGGCAATGCATGACGTGAATTTTGGATTCATGAATAATATTTAAGTTCCATAGAAAAGGAAGTTTTTATTCGGTACTAAACACACTGGCAGCTCCTGCCAAAACTACTGCCATTTCATTATCAGACTCTGCTTTTGTATTCTTCAACCAGACTTAATACTTGAAAAAGGAGCCCTCCACCAGGTCAGCATTGGTGAGAGCTATGACCCCACACCAAGTGCATCTCAAACCTAAAAAGCAGTTAGGAATAACAACAGTATGAAAAAAAAAAAAGAAAAAAGACACTGCCCTACGACAGTTTATGTATTAAAAAAGCAACACCCTGTGATCTTAAAGGTGGTGAGCACCAGAAAAACAACAGTGGCATGCCTGTGATTTCTATTAGTACCTGGAAATAAGTACTTTAAAGAAAACAAATCCTTATGGCAGAATTTGAATAAGTGCCATGAAAACAAGACGGAAGAAACGTAGTGAAAACAATCCTTTTATCTTGTACCAGTACGGCATACGTGGTGTGGTGATAGCAGTAGAACCAGACTGTTTTAACTCCAGACAAACTTGCAATTAAAACATTTCAGAAAGATTTCTTTACAACAAAAGCTGTTTCCTAGTGCAGCTCTAGGACAGCAGACCCTGTCAGTGAAGGGAAGCACAGGAGAAAGCTCAACTCAGCAGCTCTTACTGCATTTTCCCTCCAGAAGGGAACAAAGTTGTATCTAGTCCAGGTTTCCCTCCTGCTTTCCTCCACCACCAGAGTGTGCCTCGGTGTTAAGTCCTGCCTCCTCCCAACCCTGCTTTCCCTCCTCAGCAGGCACTGAGGTCAGGAAAAGGGGGCAAGAAAAACAAGTTGCATTTTACCACTCGGCATCCTTCCGTCCTCCTGCCAGTGACCAATTAGCTCCCCTCTCCCTGCACATATACACAAGTCTTAAAATAATTCAGTTTTTTCCAGGAGTCACAGACCACCACAAAAATAATTCCAGCCTGTCTTGCCATGCCCAGATCATTCTGTACCTCCTCTGGGTGAGAAAAGAGTGGCTGGGATCTGAAGAAAGGATGAAGAGGCAGCAGCAGAACTTTAGGGTGGGAAGACTCACCCGGAAAGCAACAGCTAAAACCCTTGCAGTATAATCATGAAGTCAAAATGTCACAGTAAAAACCGGCACCCGATAGATCTCTGGATGCGAAGCAATCCTAAATTGAGTATTCCAAAGTTCACAACTCAAAACATAGGTACCTTTACACAAGAAGCTGAATAGGAAAGCAAGCAAAAAACCTCCTACTACCAGGATGGCACGATTTGATGGCAGTGCTGAACAAGTACCTCTCAAAAGCCAGAAATGCAAACGTGGAAGCTAAGTAATAGGACAGTGAGCAGCAACGCATCAAGATGGATGACTAAATATATCAGGGCTAAGAGGTGTTCTGAAAAGTATCAATTATAGAATTCACTGTCATATTATTTAATCACAGGTCAAGGAAATAAAAAAATAGCCCAACCAATCACAGGGAGCAACCAAGGGCCATCAGGTTCTGAGAAAGGACTGGATTCAGATGCTACGTGGCTGCTTTGCGTTCATCTAATGCAAGCTGGAAGAAACACAAGGATTTTGTCCTCCCTGTACGAAGTTACATGTAGGTTGTCGCTTGTTTTCCCCAACTTGAAACACAAATACCAAGTGCTAAAAGAAAGAGAAGGCAGAGGCTGTAAGAAACTGACAGGCCTGACATTATTTTATCAAAACATCTGTACAAAGATGAAGCAACTATGTTTCTACTTAACATGTGGCCATTTTGTTCATTAAGATGATTAGTCTTCCAGGAATTTGGAAGGATTTTATTCACCGCATTAGGGAAGGCTCTAAAAAAACGTAAAATAAAAGTCACAACCAAGCAAGCCTTACTTCAAACAAAGGAGTAAGAAAAGAGGGACCAGAACAGTTTTAAAGCAGCCTCAAGGAAGACACAAAAAAGGTAACGCAGGGATAAATTGATTTTTATAAAGAACTACCTCTTCTAATATATTTGTACTTAGCCAGCATGTATTGCACAAAAGAAACCCCAGTGAAATTGCTTGTTTGAGCTTCCAAAAAAAGTTTCTGTCAACAATTCCTCATAAAAGGCTCAGAAAAGTTATTTAAACTTATGAGGAAAGGCAAAGCACTGTCAGGGATTATCCGCAAGTTTAGAAGGGAGATGGAGTAAGTTACCAGTCTGGAAGACAGCAGAACACTAGCAAGTGTCACAAGGCTCCACACAAATTTTAGCATTTTCTGCTATGAAGGAGGTATCAGACACAGCAGCACTGACAACAGATGGAGTACCAAGGATCTGTCATGTTAAGCATCATATAAATATTTAATTAAGATGAGACCTGTCCAATGGAAAGAGAGTAAGACTGGCAAACAGCACAGGTAACAGATGCTTTTGTAACTCTCTGTAATCTAGTTTAGGCTGCTGTCGGACTTGCTTGCATTTCCTGCAAGCAAGGATGAAGTACTAAAAGAAAAAGAGGAAAAAAAAAAAACCCAACAACCACCACCCAAACCAAAAACCAAGCCAACATATAAAAACTCAGCACTACATAAAAGAGAGTTATAAGATTAGGCATTCCCTCCTCTCCTAAATCACTAGAACCTCAAGGTTACATAACTTGACCACTAGCTTCTTTTAAAAAGGTATATTACACAATAAGTCACTCAAATGCAATGATTTAACACAACTGCAACTCCTCCTAAACCACAGAAATACTTCAACTCTCACACTCAACTACATAGTCCACATCACCGACTGCAAGTGGTCTACCTTGTACAGCTTCCACGCCGGTAACCTGCTGCCATCAGACCCTGGAAGCCAATGGGGCCCCGAGAAGAGCAGCCTAAGGAAATAAGCCACCACTGAAGGGAATTTGTCCTACACAGAAGTGAGCCTTCAGCAGTCTGCAGATCAGAAAGTTGAGAACTATTCTATGGTGTGTGGTTCTACAAGTGCCTGCAAGCACTCCAGGGATGCCACAGGAGATGTGCCTACCCAGCTTGTGCCAGGTTGTACTCACTGTTCCACTACATCAGTGCAAGGGAAAACAGAATCACATCACTGTCAGAAAAGGCTCACAGCTTGACCTGAAGCAGAACTTGGCACGCAAGAGCTCACAATTCAAGCCCTTTTGCTTTTCTGTAGAAGCCCTCCAACTGAATCACAGGATCAAGACCAAGACCCAATAAAGGACTTTAAGCAGAGAATTTTAAGATATCCAGGTTACAGCCCGCGTCATGCATCCTTGTATCAAATTTAACACGTCAGGAGACTTAAGAGCCTCTGAAAAGCGATCCAAAATCCTGTGTGCTGAACAGGGTGTAGCATATCTGGTGAGCAGGAAATACTACACACAGGAGCATGTCTTAAACCTGGCTCCCCTCCAGAGATTTAAGGTGAGTATTTCTATTGACTGGAGGTCAAAGGCCTGGAATAACTGCTTGGTGGCAGATGACTTCATCCAATCTTGGAAAAAGGCAGGAATATAATTTTTTCCTTCAAAAACTGAAGTGAGAGAGCAGAAAACACTGCCTTTTACGTAATACCATCAAGGTGAAAGCACTCACTTACAGTTCAATGGCTCCTCCGTCTAATAAGATTCAAGCTCCTATGTCCCACGTTGCAGGAGTTCCCTGGTCACCAGACTGCAGTGTATCCTAAGGGAGGTTCCTCTTCACCCTCCCTGTGGAAGGTGTGTCCCCACAGAGAAGAAAGCAAAATTCATGAGACCCAACAGAGATTACAACTCAGCTAACATCTAAGGCACCCGTCCGGAGGTACAAGGATAAGACTTTTGTGCAGAGAATTATGTCATCCAGACATGGAATTGATTAAGGAACTTTGGAAACAAAGTCCCCTGTGCACTGAATCATTAGTCACAATTATTACCAGAACTGCAAGCGCAGGCAGCAAGGCAAAGATTTATCAGAAGCCTGAACCTTGGAACTTTTCTGATATGTCTTTCAGAATCTTCAAAGTATGCTGACTGGCCAAAACAAAGGGGAAAAGCAAGCCAGTAGGTCTGTCCTTAGCATTTTTATCCTGTGATGCCAAATTCAGCGCCTTGTGTCACTAGAGAAAAGTCTCCAGCTTCATTTAACACCTGCATTAAATGATCCTATGGAATGAGGTGGGATGTCTACGAGTCCTGGCAGAACTGATATGGACATTCCTGAGACAGCTAGTGTATCAGTGGCACTCTCCACTTCCCTCCTTCATCCGTGCAAACGAATACATAAGCTTTATATTTTCTTATGTTAAGAAGTGAAAGAAAAAATAGATCCTAAAAGAGATTTCAATCAGGGACGTGTGTGAACTGCTTTCTGGGCTTCTTTTCCTGTGTGCTTATGAGGGTGCTAGTCATTCAAGAGGCAAGGGATAACTTCTCATCTTTTTAACAACGCATTAAAATATTTATCAAACTTAAGAATAAAAAAGGAAAAAAGAAAAACCAACCATAAAAATGGAAGTCACTCTTTCAATTGGCTTTAAAGAAGACACACTGTCATATTGCCAGAACATGAAATACGTAGGAAGCTTCAACATTTTACAACAGCATAAAGGAAGAAGTGGTTTAGCATTTTTAATTCAAGAGCTTTTTATAACATTAACACTGTTAAAGGACCCTGAATGAAAGTGCTAGGAAGCTGCAGAAGTAACAGTACAACCACACATCCATTCACATCAAAGCTGATTAAAATAAAACTTTCTCACCAAATATATTCCTTCGTGAAGATTCCTAGATAGGCGTTTCCACAAAAGTATTCTCTGTACACCTACAAGAAAAGTCAAAGGTTAATGACATCTTATGGAACTGCACTCCTGTCACATACCTGCCACGTGAGAATGGTGGAAATCATAAATACAAAGCCCGATGGTAAGGGAGAAGCGCACTCGGCACGGCCTTAAGATGCCACAACTTTATGATATTTATCTCATCAAAACACCGATTCCTTCTGTGTTCTTGGGCAATGGAGATAATTTTACTTGCTCCATATGCTGCCATGACGATTACCATGTTTTATAGTAATCTGTGTTAAGACACAACCTCTCGTTAACGAGCCTGCAGTTCTTGGACAGCAATTTGTGTAAAGTTTTGACCTTCCCTTGAGAAGCGGGCTCTAACCATTACAGACGCGTGCGCAGCTTCCCAAGCTTCAGATGATGCTCTTGATGTCTTTCTGACTTTACAGACAAAAAGCCCTACTGTTTCAGCACAGCAAACCTGGCCCAAGCAGCAGCCAGTAAAAACTGGCTTGTTTCAATGCCGCTACTCGGGTATTTGCGGGCAGCAAAGAAACTACCCAAGGATGGGGCCAATTTCAGCTGGCAGCGTAACGCTGCTCCAGAAGGCAGCAGCAGAAGTCAGGGCTGGAACTATTCACCTGACAGAACTGCAAACAAACCAACCACCTCATATTAGTCTGCCATGAAAAGATTATCTTCCTTCTGCTCACCAGCTATGCAGTTAGGCAGTCTGGCTACAGAGCCCATGGAGAACAACCCAACCCTTGCCACATGCACAGCTCTCCTTCCTCTCTTTTGGCAAATTAACTTGATGTCTTTCGTGTACACAAAAAAAACCCAAACATTTTTAGGGGTGATACTTCAAGAAATACATTTTGGAAAGAGTAACAGTGCTCTACTCTCCAAATTAAACAAGGAAATACGCACGAAGCCAAGAAGGTAAGCCCACCCAGGGTGGCTCTGCAGGGTGCTGCTTCAAGCTGCACAAGCAACTCCTGACTATTGGCTTCCCTGCTTTACGCCTTGGATTAGGGCTTTTAACGTGTCACGAGTAAGACTGCTCGGCGCTGTTAGTTCTCTCAGACATAACCCTCAGAGCACTGCTGATCCGGAAACCTGTTTTTCAGTCAGTTAATGCAAGGGAGGCAGCTGACTGAACCTCTGCAAGAAGAAAGAGTCAATGCTAACAGTGCTAAAGTAAAAAAAAAACCAAAAAACAAATCCAGGCATGTAGAAAGCATGTAGCTAAAAACCCAAGAGCATAGCTGACATTTGAACAAGCGTTCTGTTTAAAAGCCAAGTTCCAAAATTCAGATTTATATACAAAGCAAGACTACCTTGGCAGCAAGCATGCCCATTTCAGAGGAAGAAAAAGACACAGTTTCCAGGGAAAGCGTACAGCAAGTTGATCAGAAGATGCCAGGTGTGAACCACACCTTACTTTTAAACCTATAGCAGGATGGGCTACAACCCCTCCAAAAGAGATATCACGCCTGCCATAAGAAACAAAAACCAGGCTCACAGCATGCAGGGTTCAGCACAAAACAGAAAGGTAATGCAACACATCTGTATTAAAAACCAACCAATGAAGCACGCACCACCAATTAAAAGCAAAAAAGGAGGCATATGTCCTGAAAAAAAAAGACACCAAACCCTTAACCCTGCCCTGGACATTACATTATCGATTCTGCCTATAAAAGAATCCAGTGCTTCTCCATCATTCAAATGAATTATAGATCAGGCTCCAAGAGAGGCTTTAGAGAACACCTAACGATGGCAAGTTTTCTCCGGAGCATGCATTTGCAAGATACCCATTACCCATTTTCTAGTCCTCCAAATATGGTTTCTAGAAATTAAATAGTAAATTCTAGTAAGGCACAGCTTCACAAAGGCCATGGAAGCTCTATTCTACCACTCCTGTCAGTCTCTACCTCCTGCTAACTCAGCTTTCTAAAGCAGAGCCTTCCCCATTTCTTCTAATGCTTTCCCAACAGCCTGAGCTCCACACCTGCCTCCGCTCTCCTTCTCCAGGAGACCTACAAAGACAAAACCTGACAATGCCCAACAGCCACGGCAATAAAGCAGCTGCTGAACTTCCTTGCCACCCCTGCTAATGAAATAATGAACTTTTTCCCTAGCATCCACCACTTGTCTGCTGGTTCCTGCCTCACATTTATCTCTTCGCTTGCCAGGCAGGGACCGCTGTTTGGTTTGTGCTTTTGCAACACAGTCCATTTTTATACCAAGGAGGCAACACCAACTCTACTAAATGTTTAATTACAACTTAACAGAGAGCTTTAAAAAAACAAAACAAAACAAAAAAACCCCAAGAAAACAACAAACCCTCAGACAGGATAGTATTTACTGAACAGTCTTAAAACTGATGCGTGTACAAGCCAGTATTTGTGTACTAAATTAAGTTGGTCTTGTGTGTAGCCTTCCAATTATACAGAGACCTGCTGCCCAAAGCAATGCTGTGCACACACCGAAGCGGGCTTCGCCTACTCGCTATTTCTCCTCCTTACGCGGCGACATCCTGATTCCCTATTAAACTATTCTGCCGGTTAAACAGGCAGAAGGAAGCACATAATTGCATCCGCAGAGGCTTCGCACAATGACCAGAACCAGCTGCACGGTTAAAGCAACTTGCCATTTATTTTAGGCCACATCACGCCTAGGGTAGGTGAATGCCAAAAGCTACGCTGCTCCCAAAGAGTTCACAATAAAACTCTTTCAAGACTCTGCCCCATCAAACTGGGCTTGGAAAAAACGGGTGAAATAAAGAACGAGTTGCTACAGGAAACCACCAGAGCGAAGTTTAAAAAGGGGAAAAAAAAAAAACCACAAACCACAAAAACAAAGGATGGGGAAGAACACGACCAGCCAAGAGCCAGGCCAAGGCGAGCAGCGGTGTCGCTCCGTCACGGACGCGAGGAGCCCTGCCCAGGGCAGACGCCCCCCAGCCCGGTCCCGCACCCGAGGAGGCGCCGACTCCAGCCCGTCGGGGCCCCACACTCCCACCCTCGCAAGGTGGCCCGAGCCCCCGCCGCCCCCCACAGCTACCTGCCTCACCGGCACAGCTCGGCCAGCGGAGACCCTCGCCCGCCTTCCCCACCGGGCCGGCCCCGGGCACCGCTGGGTACCTCGGCGCAGGGCGGCGGCACTGACGTGGCACCCAAGGCCTCGGCGGAGCCGCTACTCCCGGCCCGGCCCGGCTCGGCCCTGCCTCCCTCCCACCCGCCCCTCGGTGCCGCGGCAGGAAGCACAAAGGCGGGCAGCAGGCGCCGGAGGCAGGTGGTGGTGGTGGTGGAGGCAGCAGCGGCGGGCCCACTTCCCCGGGCC
>VXBJ01000704.1:93870-146492 GCA_013400055.1 Nycticryphes semicollaris | reverse complement strand
TCCTCCCCCAGGTCGCACCGGGCCCGAACCCCGAAGGGGATACGCCAGAGGGGCTCCCCCACTGAGCGGGGCCCTCCGTGGCGGCGGGGCCGGGGTGCCAAGGTGGAGGAAGGTGCCAGGTAGTGGTAGGGCAGGAAAGGGATGATGGCAGCACCGTCGCTGACCGAGATGCTGCGGGGTGCAGGAGTTTGGCATGAGGCACTTGTCTGGACTTGGGGGTGAACAGATGGGCGGTCCTATGGGGTGCCCTGGTTGAAGGGGGAGGCTGCAGGAGGTCTCTGTGGTGAGGAACAGTACCATCTTGTGAGGAAGACCGCCTGGCGTGGTGTGAAGCCGCCGTGCTGGTCCAAAGGATCTGGGTTTATATTAAGCAGCATGTACGTTGCACCCTTTTATCCCAGCTGTTATCTCCGTGAGTGGAGCTACTTGCATGCAAGCTGTTGGGAATCAAGTTGCCCTCACGCTGGTTCAAGGGCATGGCTTTCCAGGTGACTACACTGACATGGATAGCAGGGGAAAGATGGGGTTTCTGGCCCTCACCCCTTTCTTTGGCACCTCTCCGTGTGCATCTCCCAGGATCTTTGTGGATGTGCCGTGACTTTCAAGGTTGCTAGACAAGGAAGTGTTGGATGGCCAAGGGAGAGAGGGAAGTCCCAGGTACTCCAAATGGGAGGTTAGAAACAGAACTCTCAGCAGCACAGGAATACTAAGTACCCTGTGAAACACTTCACAGGATTTAGAAACTTGCATAGGCAAAATACTGCCTCCACTTCCTCGGCCCGGCTTCGTGCTTGGCTGCTGCCTGTCTGCTCCACCCACCTCTCTATGAAGAGGCGTGTGTGGAGGATAATCTTTTCTGGACTCCTCCAAAACAATTAGTTCCCGTCTGAAGCATGAACTCGGCTCCCACATGGAAAATACAAAGCAGCACCTTGTCTCCACAGATATCTGTCTGAAGAGGCCTTTTTCAGGCTCGTTATTGCTTATCTTTATCCCAGCTTCAGCAGTTCACCTCTGGGTTAGGGCAGAGGGACATAATGCAGGTGTGAGATGAGGGTGAAGGAGATCTGCCCTCCTCAGAGCATGCAGGTCTAGTCAGACATCACTGGGTGGTTGCAGGATCATCAGTGTGATCCATCAGAGCAACACTGTACAGGCCTCAGTGGGGTGTGCTGATAATCTTTGCTCGCTTCCTGACCCGCTGAACAAGTAGCAGCTGTGATCTTTTGGCACCAAATGGGTGAAAGCATGAACGCAGGGGAATCCAAGTGAAAAACCAAGGGTGGTGTCTAGTTGGGAGCACACCTTGGGGGTCTTTCCGGACATGGGAGGCACATGAGGTCCATGAATTAGTTGCATTGTTTAGAAATACTACACAGGCGCACAGGACTCCTACTCCGGCAACTTAATTTCCAGCTGGGAGGACAGGTCAGCGACTTTCCAAACGAGAGCGTTTACCTGCCTGGTACTAACAGATGACAACGTGCCACTGGTACCATCACTTTGGTCTTCAAGATAAGGGGATTTTCCGATAGCTGCTGGTGGTGCCTTGCCCTAGGGCCCAGGCGTACGCAGTGCTTTCTTCACCTGCGGTGCTCTGCTTCAGATGCAAGGCCTGTAGCTTCATGTTTCTGGGGGCAGAAGGAAGAGTTGCTGCTTGAACACTTCCTCGCCAATGCAGTCAATCAAATCACCCACGAACTTTACAGCATGAAGCACTGAAGAATGCTTCGCCTCCTAGCAGCTGAGAATTGGCATTGCAGAGATTAAAATCTCTTCTTTTTCAGACTCGGAAAGACCAGGGATGGCGCAGAAGAACTTGGGCTGGTGAAGTGTTTTGCGGAGCAAACGGAAAGAGCCAACTTCCTCGTAAAAACCTCAGCCGTTGGCAGTGGAGTCTCACTGGCAGGTGTAATAACCGAAATCACTTCAGGCAGACATCTCTGCAAACAACAGAAAACAAATGAGCAGCATCCCTGTTACTTTGCTACACCAACACTGAAGCTGAGGGAAAGGTTTTGGTTGCAGAGATGTCAACGTTGTGGCTATTTTTGCTCTCATTTCATTTTTCACGCACTGAACATTTCCTTCATAAATAGCCTCAAGGATGGTCTGCTGTTGGTATATTCAGTTAAGACTTCTTTAGTATTATTTTGCCTTTATGAGAAAGAAGTAACCTTTTTTTTCCCCCCACTGAAACCAGCATATAAGCAGCTTCATAACATAACATTTTTAAAATGGAAAAAATACAACATTCACTTTTCCCTCGTGGAGGAGCGGTTGCTTCATTTAGATTATAGGTTTTTAGATTTTGTCTGTGAATGCGCCACGATTACAGAAAATAATTGAAGTAAGGTCAAAATATATACATTTTGTGTTCCATTAGGATGATCGTGGTTACTTCTACTGCTGCAGTAGCTGTGGGGAAACGCAGCCAGGGTTGGAGTTTCACTGTGTTGGATTCGGCATCGGAGGAGTCCTCCTCTTTCAGCACAGAACTTGATTTAAAACGTGATGTGTGTCTCCTGAGCTCGAAGGCCTTGCAGTTTCATTTTTCCTGTTGTAGGCAGACATCGTGAAAAGTCAAAGCTGGGGAGGTGTGGGGGGGGGGGGGGGGGGGGGGGGGGAACAGCACAGGGCTCTTAAGCCTGGTGAGGTCTAAAGGCATGCGAGGGGACAGCAAACTCCAGCTGGACTGTTTGCTCGACAGCAACGAATGAGGGGTGGGACGAGAAAGCACGTGAGGTACTGCACGTGCTGTCTTATTTGGTTCATTTCTAGAGACCGATAAAGCGTAGCTGCCAAAGGCGAAAGCCATAGCTGGTTCTTATGGGTTGTGATCTCCTAACTGCTATGCTGTGGGTGTGAATACACCCCTGTCACAGATCCATGCCTGTGGTGGAGCGGAGAAAGATTAGACAAGACCCGTTCTTTTGCAAATTAGAAATACCTACCTTGAGGCTTAAAAAAGGGTTCCTTGAGTAGATCACCTAGGTTAGTAGTGTGCTGGAAGGAGGGAGGGAGAGAGGGGGATTAGTACTCAGCATTTGTTGGTAGTGAAGCCACTGGCTGATGTTACCTCACTAACCAAACCCATTCAGTTTGGAACGTGAAAGCAGCGCACTCCACTCAAATGTGTGTGACACCTTCATTGCATATGACAAGACATGCTTAGCTAAGTGTGCTGGCTTACCTCAGATGCGTCTTGTCTCGGAGAAAAATTAAACTGTCTCCCTGCCCAGGAGTACTGGCTGACCGGGGCGTGCGAGGGAAGACGGTCAGAGCCATACCTTGGTTGTACAATATTTTTGGCTGATGATTCAGAATGTAACAGATAAAAACATACTACTGAGGTACTGCTACAGTGCCTGGTGCCAACGGAAAAGCCAGAGTGTCCACGTGCCTTTTTATGACCCAGCTGATGGCAGAGTTATACCAATACAAACTGGGAATAAGGGAGGATAGATTTTAAGTCTCAGACTGTTAACTGTTCGGAGGTATCAGTTTTTGTGACATGGGCACGCACCAGTTCAAGCCATTATCACAATGTAATTATATACTTTAAAAAATTATCAAGAACTGTGGTTTTGCAGATTGTACTATCAGCTCATTACCGAGCCATTAAAAAACTGGTTCCAGCAGCAGAACTATTAATGAGCTCGTTTCTAGTAGTGTGTGCTTTGTGATTACTTGGTGCTCTGCCTCAGTTTAATTAAGATTTTAAATTTACATACTGCTATTCAACCATACGTTGCACTAGTGTTTACGAAGGCGAATAGATTTTATTTTCCTCTTTTTATAGGTCAGGACATGGGGTCAAGTGACAAGACTGAAGCCACCCAACCCCTGAAGTGGTTTGGATCTGTTGCTCAACCTGCAGGGTGGCGTTTCCTCTCCACAGCTGAGAGAATGATTGAGTGGACGTTGACAAACCTGGAACAAAATAATTACAATAATATTATTTGGTAGAACTATAGTACCCAGTTTAATGTATTCATTAAGATTTGTTGCAGAGATCACAGAAAAACTTCATATCTGTGGATGTGCAGTGGCCAATTTAAAAACGTACGTTTGACGGGAAAATGATCAAAGTAATTGAAGTGATTTCTCAGAGTCTTAAAGAGAAAAAAGATAATCACTTAATAAGAAACAGCGTTGTTCCTCCTGTCTGCTTTCTTTGCATTATTAGCAATTATTTGATGTTCCAGTCTTGGGAGTCTTATGAATATGAGCAGTCATGAGTAGCATGAGCAAAGTTTGCTGAAACAAATGAGCCTGGAAAGGTCAGATCCCTGCCTTGAATAAACAGGTATAGATGATAGTATTGCTGTTTCGTCATAGGTGTGGCGTGAGGCCTAGAACAACTCTGTTGTGACTGGTTTGTGCAGCAACTCTTCTGTGGTGGTTTGGTTTTTATTCCAGTTTTAAATAAAATGTCCTCCTTGCTGTTTCCCAGCGCGTTTTTTGTAATCTCTTTGCTCCGTTTCGGGAAGGTGGAAGGTTGTCTTGAGTTAGGAGTTGGGTGTGTGTTCACCCACTTTCATAGCGTCTAACCTCTGAAGAAAATTGTTGGCATAGGAACCTCCCCCAAGAGATTGACATTTAAAATAACAAGCTTTGCTAAGCATGATGTCACTCCTCAAGTCTGTCTCTGCCATGCCTGCGTTTTTGTTATGAAACAAAACATTGTCAGATTTACACAGCAAGAAGTCTTTCCGTAATTTTGAGGTTACAAATGATGTGAAGATAAACTCCAGGCCTGTTAGGGGCACTGAGCACCCCTTTCTTTCCTTGCTTTTGTCTCCCAAGGGTTCTCTGCAGAGCTGAGTCCATACTTTCCATCAGTTTAATTAGGCATTCAACTCCCTGCTCTGCTTCCTTATTCTTCCCAGTAGACTGATGAGACATCCAAGCGTTTGGAAAATCAGGCAGCTATCTCCATACTTTGTTAGAGCTATTTAATTACCATGTTATAGATAAGCAAGTACTTTCAGGTATTCTTGGTACCTCCCAGAGGTGGTAGGGTAACAGTAAAACATTCCATAATCTGTCGTAAGGTCTAGTAAATAAATGGTCTGATCATCACCAGCTGTGAATCAGGAGAGCAAATGGATCCACTGGGCCTCAAGGTTCGCATATCACAGTAGCGACAGGCCAGAGACTCTTTTTGCTGTTACTGTGTTTATTCCCACAAATAAAAAGACAATTATGAAACAAAGAGTTGTAAAACAGGTGTGGGAATACTCAGAAAAAGTACCCTCGTTTCAGTTCTGAACTACAAATCACCTACCTCAAACAATAAGTAAGATAATATTGACACTGCTGAGAAGTGGATACCTTATGACCCTGTGGCTTTCTAATGCTCCGCCTGATCGCTCCATACCCGTAGCTGGCACATGGCCGGGATAAAAGGAACATTGAAAAATAAAGGAAGCCACTTGGTTTCACAAACCCCGGGCCCAACCCACTGACCTCTCTCAAATACAATCCCGTACGCTATTAGATCTAAGTTCTGCACAACGGTTTTGTACCTTTCTTCTCTATGTGGGGTTTAGTTTCCTCCCTTCTCTCCATTTTTCTAATCAAACTCTATACTTCTTTTAACTCCCATTTCTCTTCAAGAAAAGAAGAAAAATTAACAGTGACGATGATGGTATAATTGATTACTTGCATTTCATAGCAGCGACTCACTCCTGTAATGCAGTTAACAGACCCGAGAAGATACAGAAATCCTTTTTTGGAAAGAAGTGATGAGATTCCTGTCCTTGCTTAGGGGACATCCCAGTAAAACTCTTTGAAATCCTGTGATGACAGAAGCTGGGTGTCAGAAGCGGTGTGTGCGGTCAGCTGGAACTCCTGTGGTGGGAGCTGTGGCTTTGCAAGGTCCTCCCCACGGGTGCTTTGGAAATGCTTACTGTGCCACCAGGAAGGGGAGTGGGAGCACAAAACGGGGGTTGTGGGCTTGGGGTTACAAGGACTTACGGAGTTTTTATCTGCCATGCAGTGCACTCGGTGACTTTGCAGTTCTGCAATCCTTTACCCTTCATTAGTCATATCCCGTCATTGACCCATCATTAACCACTCGCCATCATTAGCTGCCCTGTTGGCTCTGACCCTGGTTTAGAGTTCAGGCGCTAAATAATGACAGCCTTCTCAGCTTGCTTGGCTCTGGGTCATTTCCGAACAACAAGAAGTACCTAGAATAAAAAAGATAAATAAATAAATACATAAGTAAATAAAAAAGAAGACATTTTTCTGAGCAGAACTTCAGAACAGGTAAAACCTCACAAGAATGGATCATCCTTGGGAAAATATAGTGCATCGTATTCCCTGTGTGTTACGGGGAGTAAAATGGGGGAAATGGTGCTGTTTTGTTAATATGTAGACTCAAGAGAATTAACCAGCCACGTAGAAAGGGAATATTCTGACTAATCATTCATTATAAAATGACAATAGGATAATTTTTATTATAAACTGCCAACATACTCTCTAGAAACACCCTAATATTTCTAAGTAAACCCACCCAAATCACTCCTATCTCCATACAAGTAAAATAACACACCCTGGTGAGTGCTGTTCCATCCGTGCTGACATCTGACAGTGTCTGGAGCAGTGCTGTGGAGAGAGAATGAGTTGCCTGTAAATCTTAACAGCTCAGGAGCCAGGAGGCAAGTAAGGGCAAGTTAAACTCACTCGACATTTGGTATTTTTGAAGTCCTGTGAATTTGGAGGTGTGTGTCAGATTTGGAAAGGTTGTGTCTTGCACTGCTGCAATAAAGGGCACTGTCTCCAACTGTGGTCTGGTGTTTTCTCAAAGAATTTGAGGTGTGAGCTGGAAAGTCCCTAAGCAGCAGCTGCTTCTCTGGTTTTGTCTCATAAAAAAGAAAAGGAAGGACAGGTTGAGTCTATCTCTTGCCAGCTTCTCTGCCAGATGTGAGCAGCTCTGGGAAAGCAGGACCCACACTCTGTTGGCTGTGCCAAAACCTGGGGGTGAACCTAAAAAAAGAACCATCCTCCTTCTCACCTGGACTTTGAGTTCAACCCAGGAGAGAAGGAGAAGACATGGTGTGGAAAAGTAAATTTATTTTTTTTATTTCCTGATTCATTGGCCCATCACTATAGATGAGTTACAGGTCTCTGCCAGCACTTACACAAGGCATGGACTTGACCGTATTCAGGAAGTTTACCTTTTAGCATCATACTCCAGGTTGAATTATCAGTTTCTGTAGGAGTGTGCTGAGAAGATAGACCCTAAAGTACTTGTGAAACATTTCTAAAATACATAATGGTTGAATCCCTGCAAATGATTGGATTATAGACTACGTTTAATTTAAAAATATATGGGTTTGGATGTTATTTGTGCTTTGAACCCTGAGAAGATGTTCACAGAGGCTACAAGCTCCTGTAGAGGTGTGGGTTCCTCTATGCCTGGTTGGGTTGCTCAGTGTTTCACTCCCAGGCCCTTCTGGGCAGCTCATTCTCTTCAGACTCCCTTCTGGAGCAAGCCAGGTTGTTGCCCTGAAAAGGAAAGCTGGTTGTGAACCCAGAGAGGTGAAATCATCCGGGCTAAAGCTGGATTCACTGTACAGAACCCTTTCCATGCAGCATTGCATGTAAAACAGTAAAACGATAGTCTAATGGGTCTGAATTTACATGAGGATTAGTATATCTAAACATGATATTCAGCAAAACCGCAAGCACAGATGCCTTTTATTCCTAATCTGACTAAACCCTGATGACATAAAGCATTAAACAAACCTAATGCTCGAGCACACATTAAGGCAGGCTTGGTTTATATAATCTCAGCTTGATTCTTCTTCTATCGACATGAGTTTAGATATGGAATAACGTAACTGGCTCATGCCAAATGTGAAGGTGAAATGAGATCTGGCCCTCTGCATCCATCTTCAAAGACAGCAGAAGTTTCGGGTGGGTAGTATTTTTTTAATCAAGCCAGCAGATGGCATTCGTACACTTCGGGCTTCCCTGCTCCACACCTCCTTTTGCAGCAGCTCAGCAGGTTTTCCTTCTAATAGGGGAGACTGAGTCCCTCACACGAGAATATCTCCCAAATTGGTAAAGAACTTTGGTTTTATAAGGGTAAGCATATTTCCTGTACTGGACTATGAGGATTAGTTATGTTATCCCAGAGATTAAAATTTAAATTAGATCTCACAGAAATAAACTGCTACATACAATCTGTCATTTCCAGAACATCTTGATGAAAGTTGTGAGGTTTCCAAGCAGCTGCTCTTTCATATGACTTTTTCAAAGCCATTTCATTATTCTGAGTTCTTTGGACTGAGTAGAACATATGAATTATCTACAAATCAAACAATTTTACAGACTGAATAACTGGTTCATTTATCGAATATTACCATGGCCAGTTTGCTCAGAGGAAAACATCACAAGGGTGCATTAGAAATAGTGTTTCAAGAGTGAACGTGAGATCAGAAAAGGCACTACTGTGTTCCTGGTTTCTCAAGCTTCCCAGAAACCAGTAGGAAATAGCTGAGGTTTTATTGTCCATCTCATTTCAGCTTGCAGAGCTGAACAGAAGGAATTAAGTATTAAAACCATTCTGACATGACAAGGAAAGCTGGTACATACTAGAAAGCAAAAGGATTGATGAGCCTCACAGAAACCGACCAACCAGATACCAAAGGCCAAACTGAGGATTTGAAATACTCGTAAATGAAATATGACCAGACATGTATTTCTGCCTTCTGTATGTCTTCTAAAGGACACGGTAATGGGGGAGACCTAAGTTTTATGGTAATATTGGACCTAAATTATTCTTTATGTCGTTGGTACTGAAGATTTTATTTACTGTGGTGAGTTTGAGATTAGATTTTATGTGAGCATAGCTCAGAGAGTCAAATGCCAGACTGGAAGAAAAGAAAAGCTCCCTCAGACTTCAGAAGACATGTGTTGGTAAGCCCAGTATTATTGTAAAAGCTTTAGGTGGAAAACCTGTGATAGAAATGAATCTGAATAGTGCAATACTTATGTATGGAGCTAGATGGCTGCAATGACACACTAAGAATGTCCAGATTTGCTAATTCATTGTGGATTCTAATTTTGTTTTGTATTTTGCTTCATATAAAACAATCTTTTCTGTCTTCATTTTCTTGACATTTTTATTATGTACAAACTCCATCTACTTTTGTCCTCTGATTCTTCTAATTAAAGTTAATCAGCTTTAAGCTTTGCCTCAAATGATTTTGAGCAATCACATTTTTAAGCTGAGACTGTATTTAGTTTTAAGTAAAATTTTCAGTCTGTATTGCCTCCACATAGCTGCTTCTTCAACTACAGAAATACAGAGAGACATCAAAAAATATTTAAGGGAGTTACACCTATTTGGAAAAAGATCTTTTTTAAAATAAATTTTCTGGCAGGCAACCTGTTTTTACCATCATTTTATAAGCTTGCAGGATATTATATCTTAGGAATTCTTGCATTACCTTTAGGTGGTAAAGTGGCGCAAAAGAAATCTTAACCAGAAGATGAGAGAAGCGTTGGTGGGTGNTGTTAGTTTAAAAGATTAAAGTTTGCAATCTGCACCGAGAGGAGAGTTCTTGCTAAAGTCTGTATACCAAAGCTGGCTGTGAATTGAAGAACTGTTGTAATTAGATTACTGTAAATACAATAAGAAACTCACTCCTGGTGGTCTGGGGAGGGGTGTCATAGGGCACTGGAGAATTGTGTTGGCAGGATTTGGGACAGTTTGACTGAAAGCAGAGAACACAATCTCAAAATCCTTTTAATCTTTTTTTTCCCCCCAGTTCTTTGGGGATTTGTTTGTCATTAAGTAACAGTCAAAAGATTAAGGAAGTATAAAATGACATTAAAGCTCACAAGTACTTCTATAAAATTATCAGTGCCAGTGTAGTCTTCAGCAGGGATCGCTTCTGCCAAGACTTTCTAGACCCAGGCACAATTAAAAGAAAAGCAGCGAGCGGGCACAAAAGCAAACCCGGCGAATAGGGGCTGGAGCAGGGCTTTTCTGCTGGCGCTTCGAACGCAGGGGCTTCCCAAGTACGGTGGCGGCTGTTGCTATGTGTCTGGGCTCAACAAGCTTAAACTTTGCATGGCCCATGCTAAACTAATTTGAGTCAATTTGTCTACATCATTTCAACAATCGTCCTGTGCATTTTGAATCGTACATACAACACTGCATGATAAAGGCCCACCGAGCAGATGCCGACTGCTCATTCTGCCGTGGTCTAGCTGTTGCTAGCTCTTCACCATGGTTTCTCCATATCCTAGTGACAATGTTAGTTTTTCGACGGTGAGGTTAAGTCTGTGCCTGGCTAGTTAAGACTTTTCTTTACAGAGGACAGCTCCTATAACAACTGCCAGCTCTAAGCCTGACCTTTAAAAATGAAATGAGGGAGTGTTAACTGGAGTAGGTTTTTTTTTTTTTTTTAATCTCCCAAGGGAGTTCAAAGGAACACAAGGAGATTTTGCAAGTAAAGTTTTAAGCCTGCCCAAGAAAGAGATGCCAATATCAGAAGCTCTTATCGCAAGAAAGCTGATCTAACTCGCTTACAATTAAATAGTTTCAGTGTAATGGGTTTTTGACTCATTTGTAAATGTGCACTTTGTGTGACAGTTTTATTTCTGAAGCTGAAATCAAACAAGAATAAAGAATTAAAGCAGCTCCACTCTACACCTAGGTGATATAACTAGGCTGATCTGCAGCTGGTGCAAATCAAGATAGCTGCAGAGGGAATTATCTGCATTATCCCATTTTCTAGCAGCTAAGGATTTAGTCTTTGAGAGGGGAGCATCGTGTTTGGAAAACTCCAGTATTTCATGAGTAAAAGAGCAAGAAGGAGCAGTTAAAAATATACTACATTCTCATGTATGATAAATCCCTGCAAGAGGCATTAAAATCCATGTGCTCTGTAGGGAGAGAAAGGCTATAATTAACATTTTTATTATTCTGGGATTGGTTTGATAGTTTCGCTGCAAGCCTCTGCTGAAAAAGGATTACCTGGTGAGTCTTGCCAATTTGGAACCCTGTATAACTCCAGGGACAGACTGGACATTTTTCTCTCTCTAACAAAGTATTGAGGATTTTTTGCTAGACCCACTAAACGCAGCAGCTGTCTTCCTATAGCAAACTCTGGGGTAACTCATTTTTGATCGTGTTTCCCAAACAACATAACTCTGCTCAAATTCCCAGAATCTGAGTTGGGATTAAACTTTAGTGGTTTAGTTAATGGTTTTCATTTTTTCCTTTTTTTTTTTTTTTTTTTTTTAACCTAAGAGACAGTTCAGCTAGCCCCTCTGCATTAACCGAAATTTTAAACAAACAAGGATATATTGCCTAAGGGATCACTTTTCCCTCTCACAGAAAAATGTCAGTGAAAATCTTTCAGTGAAGTCCATGTTTTGGGAGATGTTTCAATTCAGAGGCTTTGTTTTTGGTGTTTGCTCTCCAGATGATAAAACCTGAGAGATGGGAAACATGGGTAGCTCTGAAGAAGAGCTCAGTGGCGCTTTTTAAAATTCACATCCTCCAGGCATGTGTTCATCACACACTGATTTGAATTTTAGGGCTCAAAATAAACTTCAGTACTTTATTCAAATTCAAATGACCGGTGCTATGCTCTGGCAGCCTCTAAGGATGTGGCAGGCCTACAGCCCCTCAGAAAGTGGAGAATTCGGTAGGAGCTTTCAGATTAAATCCTGGCTACCCTAGGGCAAAGATATTCTAAAATCTCTCATTTCAGGCAAGTTGAGCAGAGTCAAAGTTGACATGAAGATCCGAAATGGTCCTTCCTGCAGAGCTTCAGCTAATAAAGATGTGGCACCGGGCTGAGAAAAGGTGAGTTGAATTTGGTTTTCCTGCTGATGGCAGTGCAGTAGGAGGCCTATAGCACTAGAGTAGATCCTGAATTTTGTGGCGGAGATGGACACACTGGATGTAGGTGCCAGGCTAAAGGGCTGACCTCCCCTACAAGATCTACGGGGACAAAGTATCTGCCACTGACAGTAGAGTCAATCACTCAAATAAAAGCAAGCTGGTTACAGAAAGGTTTATCAAGAAGCTTTTAAAAACAGCATCAGGAATAAAGCTAGATCTACACAACATGGCTCTGTAAGATAAATGTGGGACGTGCTGAGTGCCCATAGCTAGAAAAGGAACTGGATGCTGCAATGACTCTTGTACGCCTCAACACCTAGTGCCACCTGCAGCTCTGGCCTTGACTCACTTTGCAAAGCTTCTGGGGGTCACAAAAAATGGGGAACTGCCTACATTTTTCAGTGTGATAACTGAAGTGAAAAAGCTCTGTTAAATCCCACCCTCTCCTGGACATAGGCGCCATGACAAGTTCAACTGGTCTCATGGTGTAGCGGTATTACCCATTCTCCTGAGGCCAGTTTTGTCCCCATGCATACGGTGGAGTTCATCACTGCCAGAACAAGTTTCCATCCAGCAGGTGTTTCCCTAAAACAGGTGCTTTTCTTTCAAAATATTATTTAATAAGCAAACACTTCCCAGTAAGTACTCCTTTTCAGACAACTGATACCCCTGGAGTCAGGCAAGATGTTCATGTCAGTAATTAGAAAAGTCATCTGAGCAATCTTCCCCTCCAAGAACTATTTGGACACAATTTTTACCTTATTTATAGTGCACTTTCCCTCGGCTCAATTTCCCAGACAGTAGGTGCACGGAGAGGAGAGCAAAAGTAGATTAACACAGAGTAGTTAGTCATTAACTGTCAACCCACAAATTACGGGTTTCTCGAGGGAAATGGGTCTAGTCTATAGCACTCTGCTGGGAGCCTGCAGGACCTGACTCATTCATCCCCCATTTTACCCTTTCTCATGTGGAAAGAGTCACAATTGTCAAGATGGAAAAAGTCAGAAATTGCCAGAGTTTTCTCAGAAATGGAAGAGATCCCCTTAGGGAGCCACGGGCCGCCAAAGATGATCTCAAACTGCACTTTGTTCAGGCGGCACTGGCAGAAGTAGCCCTGTGAGAGTGCCAGGGAAGCCCTGGCCTTGCTCTCCCCTCTGGGGATCAGCCTTTTTGACAGGCTGGGAATATAAAATACGACAGAGCAAATCTATCTATAGTAAAGAAAATAAAAGTAAGGGGCTAAGTCCAGACAAGGTTGAAGGCACAGATTTTTGGCTCTTGGTTTCCAAATAGAGATGCAGCTGATGGAAGAGCCTAAAAGAGACTTTTCAAGCATTTTATGCAGATGTGGTCAGGGCAGCCAGCACTGGATCACGCATGGACACAGGGCTGCTCAGCTTAAGTGGCCTGCGGGGATATGCAAGATCCCCAAGCTAAAATGCTTTGGATCTGTGGGAGCCCACCATGGCCACTGGAGCAGGGAGATCAGACCTTGTCCAACCCACTGAGATTTTTGCCATGAGCAAAGATTTTGGCGGTGAGCCCTCCCTGTAGCCCGGCAAGACTTTGCTTTATGCCATAAGCAAGTTCTTGAAGTGCTTTTCTGCCAACATCTCAGCCAGATTGCTGCAGGCCAGGCTGCCACTCAGAGGCCATAGGGAGATCAGGAGCTGGGATGAGGAAGAGGGATGAAGGCAGCCCTAAATCTCAAATCGCAGCCATCTTACCTCAGGGCTGATGTGAGAGCACTGTTGTTGAGGTTCCTGGTGAGGAAGCTCTACTGGCTGGGGAAAGGTTAGCCATCTGCTGGGCATCTTGGCAGGGGCAAGCAGGGGCAGGAGCCTCCTAGTCACTCCTGGTGCAGACCCTCATGGGAGAGGTTCAGTGCCAAAAGAAAATGGGACATCAGTGCTTGGACTGCAGTTCTTCCGAGGCGTTATGGTCTCAGAGGCAAATGTGACCAAATTTTCCTGCCAAAAAATGAAAACATGATGAACATTTATGTAAAGAGAAATTGTTTTCACAAGATATTTCTCTTCTAAAAGAAAATGCCTATTCTGAAGCTCTCACAGAATTTTATTTTTTCATCAAAGTTGATCACCTTACCCTACCTAGTGCCTTCACTGTGACCCCTCATCATGAGTAGCAACTTGTTACATGAGCAGTACCACTGTCTCCACAGACATAACCATGAGGAACAGATAGTGCTGTTTTGAGTAAATCAAGTTACCAGAACCTGGTTTTATAAACCAACAATTTAACTGGTTGGTGTTACGCCCTTTTTGTCATACAATGATCATAAACGCATGGCAGCTCTTGCATAAGTCTAGAGTGCTAAGGTTTTTAGTATTTTTAAGATGCTAGTGCCTGGACTAAATGTGATACTGTACTTATTTGGGGAGCAAAGCACTCCTAACTCTTCCCAGGACTTGCAGGGCAAATCTCTTGTGTTGAAAACCCCAGCGTAACCAAAGAATCGCTGTTGCATTTAGTGATGACCAAAGCCAAGAAACCAAACAAGGTGGGAGGCTCCAGCAAATGCTCTGTGCTCACTGCTGAGGAAATGAGGGAAGAAGGGGAAAGATGATGGTGCTTTGAGGCTGCTGAAAGGGAAAGGAACAGTATTTTTGTCCCTGCTGTTACACTGGCCACTGCTTTTTCCTGGACCAACAGCCTAAGTCAATTTTTAGAAAAAAATGTATTTGTGGAATTTGAAATTCCCCTTGGCATTTCTTGCTCTCAATGCTAAGGTTTGGCAGGGTGCGATGCTGGTCCCAAGTGGTGGCCAGAGCATGTCCAGCACACTACAGCAAATGTGTTTTCTGTGCTACATGCTGAGCACCAGCGCTGGTCTTATTGACGCACACAGCCCCTCAATATTTGAACTGTGTAAACTGCTTCTAACAGCTCCTTTCCCCTCTTTGTTCAAATAAACAATGGCCTTTGGAAATTTATTTTAATGTCGCCGAGACCAAATTGTTATTTAATTTAGCAAATGAATAATTCTCCCTTCCAAATCCCCTTTAGCTCTGCATGTATACTACTTAATAGCTTATCTGTATGCCTATCAAATTTTTGCTCCCCTGAAAGAATACAGTGAACAACCCTTTGCTTGCACAGCAGATTAGGAGAGGTAAAGGGGAACACCTTCATTCCCATCTTGCCATTCAGAGAAAGAACGTACTTTGGTTTTCTATGGATCTGTTTGCCAGCTTTTTTGGCCACGAGGTACCAAATTTGGAGCTGCTTCTGGGAAGACCCAGATAAGGAATGCAACACAGGAAATGTGCCCAGGGACCTGTCCTCCCACCTGCAGGTAAAGAGCAGCCTGGGCAGCACAAGCTGAACTTGAAAGATGAGTGCTCAGCTCCAACAGAGAAAAGAAAAACCACATGGTCCCTGCAGTCTTGTCACGTGCTCTTAGGACCCCCTCCTTGGGGAGCCATCATGAAGAGCATGCTTGAGCAGACACCAAAGGCCCAGAGAAGGGGCAGAGAGCACCCTCATGGGCATTAGACCGCCTGTCACGTGTGGGAACACGTTGTCTCAGCCTCTTTGCAAACTTGAGCATCACAGCACGCATTACCATGCGTCACATTTCCAGGGCTTTTTCAAAGCCAGTGATAGCATCTTCTGCTCACATCACTACACTTATTGAAGGCCCTTTGCTTTCATGTTTTCTGCAAGAAATTTCTTGACAGATTTCTCCAGGAGTGAGCTGGGATAGCCTGTATGTATATTTTATATGCATACATATAGATATATAAAAATAATATACATATTAGAGATGTGTGTGTGTGTATACACATAGATATATATGTATATACTATAGATTGTCAAAACCAACATTCTCACTGGAAACCAGGAATGTGCAAGCTCTCCTTGGCAAGGAGAACTGTGAGCTGCTGGATCTCACTACACGCTCTCTTTTGCCAGAGCACTGTGACTGCACGTCACCAGCTTCTTCACCCTCCACCACCATGGCCAAGCTGTGTGCCCAGGCTGCAAGAGAAGTTAACCTGCTGTCATGTAATGGGGCCTGATCAGATGCCTACACTGGCCAGTGGGACTCCGGGACTCCATAGCCTTTGAGTTGGGCTCTAGTGGATGAAGGTAGGCAGGAAGGGATGGCAGCGCTGGCCCAGCTGAATAACTTCTCTGCCTGCCTGGAGGAGTTGGGGAAAAAAAAAGGTTATTAGGAAATTAATAGGGCGAATGGAGAGGGTGGGCAACCCAGCTCACCTTGGTGAGACATGGTTGCCTTCAATATGGAACTATCCCTTGTGGGGGCTTCTCTAAGTGATGGGTTAGGAATCCTACATCTTCCCTGGCTTTACAAAAATTACTTGTGAGGCTGATTGCAGTGGAAAGCAGCAGCTGGGCTGTTCTGCAGGTATTTAAGTTATTATTAGCCCTGAGAGCATGAAAAAGTGCCTATACTGGACCAGAGAGTGGGCAGCATTGGTGGAGCCTGCTAGGTACAGACAACTCTTCAGTCACTGAACTACACAGTTTTCCTTATCCTTTTTCTTTTGCCTCGCCAGCTTCTCTTCAGTCTCAGGCTGATTTCTGGATTCATTCAGCCTCATTCCCCAAATCCTCAGATCTACAGAAAACATTTTCCATGGCTTCTGCCCTTTTACTTTGTAATTTTTAAAAGGGACATTTGAATAAATAAAACAATGAAATAATACTAGAGGGTGTACAGTAGGACCTGCCATGTCAAATTATAAATAAAATGAAAACATTTAACCTTGAGAACAAACAGCCCCATCACACACAGACACACGCCTTCGTCCTGCAAAAGGCAGCATTAGAAACATTCTTGTATTTAGGTAAAAATGTGAGGCCTAAGCAGTTAAAAGGCAATGTGCTCTAAAGCTTCCCTAATCTATTTTCCTCCAATTCTTTACACCTCTAAGAAGCTTGTGGAGTTAGTTGCCGATTAACATTCAGGAAGATTGTACTCTGTCTCCAGTTCATTGCTCTCTTGTTGGCTTATTGTTATTCAGAGCCCATTTATTGTAGATGAGCCATTCATTTTCCTCTAATTGGATGGGATTGGATTTCACTTTCATTGTTGGATGCATTGAAAACTCGGGAGGGGCTGCGGGGATCAGCCCAGGGCTGGGGGAGATTTAACTCAGCACAAAGTTTAGGTTGCAACTGAAAGAAGCTGCTTTTTGTTTTTTTTTTTTTTTTTCTTTTTCTTTCCCCTTAACGTGCAGATGCCTCACAGCTAAATTTGCAAGGTCTCCCTTGTGATCCCAGACACCATATTGTATAACTTACACTTTCAGTATTTCTATATAGTTCCTCACCAAAACACTCATCACACGATGATTGCTAGGAAGATTTCTGAGTGTCAAGAAACCCAGCAAGGGCTTTGCACTGATGTCCCTCCTGTCAGGGTCTCACTGGCTTGCTGACTCTCCCAAACATTTGGATTAAATCCTTCCACACAGTGCCTAGATCCTGCACTGAAATATTCTGTCTTGCAATTCTGTTCAGGTTAATTTTGGTGTAATACATAGTTCTGCAAGCAGAAAGTAATTTTGAGAGTTTTCTCTGCAGTTATTCACACAGTAAATGGCTCCAGCAGCTGCTGCATGCTCACCTAAGGGCAGGTGAAAGACTGAAGAGCCTACCCAGTGCTGAACCACAGCCTGGTTTTGTGGCAGACGCACAAGCTTGGGCCAAACCCATCTCTTCCAGCCATCTCATAACTCACTCTGAATGGCTGGCAGCGGAGCTAAAAATACACATGGTCCTCCACACGTCGTCGCTGTGCCACGTGGGAGCCCCCTTCCCAGTCAGAACTATGGAATGGCCATGGTCATGGGATGGGCAAGGACAGCACAGCCACTCTGGCCTCCGTGGCTCTAGCATCTCTCACCTCACCAGTCAACTCAGGGGTGGCAGGGAGGGAAAACAGCCTTCCTCTTGGATCCCCTTGGAAAATCATCTGATGAGAGTGGATCTCAGGATTTAACAGCCTGAATTAAAGGCAGTATTAAAATTAAACTCTAGGATGTAACTGTCTGAGAAATAGGTCCGTGATTTGCTGCAGTTTGCTCTGGAGTCAGAAGAGAGATGGGCATCCCAGGAGAGTGAGCAATGCCTCTGTAGATGGGTCTTACAAGTGCTCTCTGGAGCAGAGAAACAAGGAGATGCCTACCTTAGATGCAGCCATGAGCTGTAGCTCATCCCCTAAATATCTCCTGAGCATCCTAAACTCACTTCTGGACATCAGCTGGCAGGATAAAATCAGGGGCTTTTTCTGGGACAGAAGGTGGAGGGAGAGGAAAAGGCACAGGAAAAAGTACAGCAAAACTACAGCAGTATGTTGGAAGGGTTAACATCTGGCCTCCTGCAGATGTGCATCTGATGGGGAACTGGGGGCTGGCTGAGCTGGGGTATTTACATGGGAAATTCTCCAGCAAACTGCAAACATGTACTGCAGGCTTTCCCACAGAGGTGGCCTATTGTGCACCTCTCTTTTCTTCTAGGGTACAGAAGTTTCATTAAACATGCAGGAGTGTCATATCTCTGACACCTTTACGGTGCTGACAGATATGTTTTAAAGTGGCCAGCGGGTTTAAAAGCTGCCAGAGAGGGCACAGGGAAAGGATGGAAATGCATGTCTACCTACGCAGAGTGCTAGTGTGATCAGAAAGCAGGTTATTAGAAGGATGAAACACGTATCAAAGAAATTGTTGAGAAAGACCCTCTACACACAAGAACCTGCAAAACACATTTCCTACAGATCTGTGCTCAATTGCTGATTGCACCTAAGAAGGTGCCAGCTTGGCCCAAAACCATACTTGCAGGAAGGTGTTTATTCATTTCTTTTTCATGTGGATCCTCTGGTGTTTTATAAGGGCTAAGCGCACAGTTGAACTCTTCCCTCTCCTCTTCCTGTGTCCTTTAGGTAAATTTTAAGTGACTTGATACCTCTGAGAAATCCACCCATCACCCACACTTGATAGAAGGAGACCAGCAGAGACTACAAGAGCCTGACAGGGATGCAGAGGGATCCACGTACCAGGTGGGTTGAAAATAAGAGAATTAATACCTCTCCCAAAGACCAGGCTCTGGCTGAGACACAACGTTTTTAAGATATTAACCATTACAACTGATAGACTGAGCAATGAGGACAACGTGCAAAGGTGCCCGAAATTTAAAAGAAGATAGAAAACAAGAGGTAAGACGTGACCTGTTGCTCACTGGGAATTTTTGGTTTGAAAGGACTATAGGAGACTCTATATCTGAAAGGCTTTGACATGAAGATCTACATTACATGTAACTGGTACAAAGAACGTATGCTCTGAGAGGATTCAATCCCACAATAGCACGACACAGCAATGGCAGCTCAAGCTTGGCTGTCCAGATTCAAAGGTGAGTTGACCAACTGAAAAGCTTCTGATGACAACAACCCCACCAGACCTCACAGTCTGTCACTTCAATGACCAACTATCCACATAAAGTATTATTTTTTCAGCTTCAATAAATAAAAGTTTTATATACCTTCTTCCTACAGAGATATTTGGTAGTTGTCAGCTTCTGGCTCTTAGTGGTTCCTAGGGTCTCTGGGCCCCTATTAAGCAGTCTGTGAATGATAATTAAACAAAGCAAGTCTATGAGCTCAACAGCCGCTATCCCGGGTTTGCACCTCCCCTAGAAAATTGTGGTGGTCCGCAAAGCAAAAATTACAAAAAACATCTGCTTTGGCTCCCACACAGCCTCCCCTTAGCCTTCCCCTGAGTGTGCTGAGCAGCACAATTGTAAATCATCTCACTGTTTTTTTTCAGGCCTCTGTGGATATGTGGGTTATGGGCACTGAAGCTGGCCACAGTCATGGTCTTACCAGCACCATACAGCTAGCCTCATTTTCCCGCATTCCCTGTCCAAGAATTATGGACCTCTGCATAACTCATTTGCTTTGAATATTACACACCATCTCTGCTCTGTCTCCAGCATTTTCAGGTTGCTTTCCAAATCACAGATATATAGAATCCTCCAGGGCCACAGGTTTTCCAAGAACCTGAGATCCTCTTGGATATTTTCTTTTGGACAATGTTTTCCAACAGCAGTTACAGCATAAATGCTGCTGATCTACTTACAGTCATGCTATATGCACTGCACCAACTTTAACACTACTTTTTCTTATAACATTATTTCTTCCTTAAGCAGGAACCGTGCATTTCCACCTTTAACTTCAGGAAAAGCTTTGACTGTAAGATCATGTTAACCCACATCAATGAACATATTGGTTGTATCATGCCCTCAGAGTTCAGGTATTTTTCTCTTGTTTTTCTCCATTTTTTTCCAACTATCAACTACAAAGAGGCAGTGGGACCCAGACAGCGAGCCACCCATCACAGGCAAGCAACTTTCCTTCCCAAACTCAGAAGAGGGCAGCGTCAAAGAAACAGAAGTGTGGGTAGAGGACCTCTTACCTCTTCTGTCCTTGGGCACAGCTACCTTTCAGTTTTTCCTCTTGCACATCAGCCACACCAAACTCCAGTTTTCTCTAAAGAAAAGCAAAGCCAAACTGCTTATCCCACAGACACAGAAACTCTAGGAGGTATTGACCTCTACTGGTGCAAAGGCTTTACCAAGTGAAATCTAGAAGGAATGGTAAAAATTATGGCCTTTTAAAACTCTTCCAAACAATTACAGAAGGAAATGAGAACTTTCTGTGCCATTTTAACATCCCGTTGTTTTAGTAAAAATTTGACATGACTGTTTTATTTTGTTTCAGGATTTTTGCCGTTTTCCTGATTTTGCCTTGTCTTTGCTTACTTTTTTTTTTTCCCTCCCATTCTTAGAGAATTTTACAAGGTTAAAAAGAACACACACACACCCTGATTGGGAAACTGAGAAAACAAATAACCCTTTTTACATATGACTACCTTTTCCAGATGTATTTGAATGGGAGCAGCCAACCAGTCAGAAAAGGCCTTGAATGTAAAAAAATATAATGTTGGAGGTGTAGAATGACAGAAATGTGAAGGTGAAAGAGAAGACCAGACAGCTCCTAAAAGCAGGACGTTCTCACCCCAGACTACACTTCCTCACCCTCCAACTGCAGAAGCAGAGGTTATTCTCAGGCTCACTGGCTCTCCTGACCTCACCTGCTGCCAAGCCTTTATTTCCCAGAAAGCCTCTTTCCAGGCCCAAAACAGGTAGCAGGAATGTCTGGATCCTGGTTTTCACCAGGCAGATACAGGAGCAATGGTGACACCAACACAGCCTTACCCATAACCTTGACATGCTTCAGAGAAACACAAGACATACTTACAAAGAAATTTTATCTTAGGCTGGAAAAAACTGTCCATATCTTTCATAGATATCCAAGAAATGACAATGAACAAAAGTCTCCCTGTCACTCATTATTTTATTATGGGTTTACCTTCAGGCAAACAAGCTGCACCATAACCTAGGGAATGAAAACCACTTGATTCTTGCAGGTTTGCACCCGCTATTGCTATTTCTGCAATGCAGTAATTCCATCTCCCCATCGCTATGCCTCTTACAACGCTGTTGCTCCTCTTGCCATGCTTCTGGAAGGCCTCCAAGCCTCTCCATGGTGTGCCCAGGTACTCAAAAATCCCTCATGGGGACAGCCCAGGGGCGTTTCCACCTCCCAGCTGGGCATTTGAGGGGTCCTTTCTGTCTGAAGCACAGGGCTAGGTCCTAACATACATCACTAGGAATAAAAAAAAGGCAGGTTAGTAATTAACAAATAATGAAACCACCACCATCAAAACACTCAGTTACACCCTTGGGTTATGTGCTCTCCAGACAGGATGAGCCTTGCTGTCAACTCAGATGCAGAACTGCCAAGGTGGCAAGGAAAGGCCAGCCATTACCCACAGGGCTTCCTAACAGAAATGGCCCTTCACCTTCTGCCATCCCCAGCCTGCTGTGGCATGGCTCCCACCAGCTTTTCCTGCCTCAGGGCTTGGGGTAGAGCAGACGTTCTCTGCTGGCCTCATTTTCTTATTTGTATAGGTGGACCCATGAAGGGCTGTGTCTGCTGTGTTGTGTCGGTCACTGGGGCCTGGTTCACTGCAGTTAATGGTGGGAGGCCTTGCAGTGCCGCCAGGATACGAAATGGCATTTCTTCCTGCATCTGCTAACCCAAGGAAGAGGAAAAACATCGTCTTTTTCCACAGTGTGTCCCAAAGGCCAGGGAGTCTTGTACCAGAGCGGCCCTGGGGAAAAACCCCCTCAAAGTGGAAGCAAGGCCACTGGGCACCACCATGGCAGGCAGGAGCCATGGAGCAACCTGGCCCAGCTTCCCAAGGAGCGGCATTCACCAGCACCCTGCCAGGCATTTTGTCCTGGCCTTATTTATTTGTTATGAATAATTACAGCTCCCCTTTCCCCTCCCCTCCGGCCTGGGCACAAAGCAGCCCGCTCCCCAAAAGGCAGCGGCATGTAAAAGTTTGTTGTCGCATCTCCATTAAACTGTACACTCTCCGCCCGCCGGCGATAATGCACTTCAGATAATTCGTTGACGCAATATATTTTCCAGGATAGGCTTTTGTTTTCTTTCTTGGCTGCTCACCCTCTTTCTGTGGTCAGTTTTGCTCATTTCTCTTGTAAGCTGTCTAGAGGCAGAGAAAAGGCTTTCAGTTTTAAGCAGTTTCCTTTTCAGTTCCCCTTTATTGAATTCCAACCTCCATTTTTTTTTTTTTTTAAAGCATAGGGACATCATTTATCTTGGACTTTAAGTTGCAGGGGCCTTCAAGGGGCTTCTTTTTTTCTTTCCCAGCTGCATTTGTTGACACACAGTCAATCTGTTTTTTGCCTACGTTCCCCCTCTTCCCCCCAGCAGGCCATAAAGTATCGACAGCTGTGCCCTTTATTAGCATAGCCATTTTAAGCACAACAAGGGGGAAGAGACTAAATATATTACAGCCATTACCTCTGTCAAAAAGTGACAATTTTAAAACATTTTAGCTCTTCACTGGGAAAGCCAGCAGCACAAAAGAAAGTGCTATAATTTTATTGTAAATGCTTTTTAAATATGGGTCACTTGGCCATAATCAATAGAAAGGATGGAAAAGTTCAAAGCTTGAGAACAGTTCAGGCAGATAGCAGAATTTTTTTTAAAGGCTTGTCTTTAAAATATGCTAATTGGGGCAAAAATACAACAGTGAGAAGCATGCAAAATAAGATCTTGTTCCTGGCGGTTTTGTTTTCTGTACAGCGCTGTTCATGCTTTTCCCATCTACTTATAGGTGTGTTTTACAACTTGGATGGGAATTATTCCTCCCCAACAGGGTGTTATGAATGTTTGGGGACCACAAAAACAGGAGGCAATCCAGGCAGTCACTACTCTCTTCTCAAAAAGGGAAAAAAAAAAAAAAAAAGATGAACTATTGTTTTTTCCAAAGCCTTTGGAAGTGTAATGTGCAGCAGTGCCCATTTACTAGGCAAGATCACTTCTTGGGCATAAAATAATCCTGAAGCCTTAGAATCCTGGTAGTTTAAGTTCAGGCTTGGATTCTTACAATTGCTGGGTTTCATATGGCAGAAACTTGTATTTTAAATATTTGTATGGCAGAAACTTTGTATTTTAACCTTCCAGAATGAGGAATTCGCCTTTTTGATTAGGCGAGGAATAACACACAGAGTCAGCATCTGTTATGAGCTCTAAAAGGTAAAAGAGGGCTTACAGATGCCCTGAAGCCTGTGGATCTTGGCTGCTTTTGTTTTAATTTGTAATGGATTTATCAGACAAAGAGGAAGGGGCAATCTCAGCAGGGTTTATTTTGAATGGTTTCACCTTCCTCTCCCATTTGTAACATCTGGAGAGAACTTATAGGTCTTTTCCCTCTCTTATCTGTACCTCCCTAATTACAATTTTTCCTTAAGGTTTCTCTTTTTAATTTTCAGAACCTATGTAATACTTGGCTTTTGCCAAGACAAGATGTTAAACAGACTCCCAAAAGCAAAGCTGCTTTAAAGGGTCTATTTAAGCAGAAGTCCATGAAATCTTACACATGGTATTGTGCAGTACCTATCCACTGTTGCGATGCAGCATCTGTCTTGTGATGGTTCCCGGGCCCTGTATCCCACTTCACTGAGCACACTCCGAATTTGCAGCAGGAGAGAGGGAGAGAGCATCCTGCTCTGGGAAGAGTGTGGTCCATGGCAAAGGGGAAACGGGAAGGAATTCTCACCACCCATCTTTTGGCAACCAATTTAGCAGTTAAATGCAACCAGCTGGTCTCCCCAGGCTCCCTCTGTAGTCGAGGGAGGGAAAGCAAAGCTCCTGCAGAGGGTCATTCAATGCACCCAAATTAGCCTCACTCTGAATTGTCCTCTCTCTCATCCGTGACTGGAGAAGGAGTTTGAAGAGACTACCCGGGTAATTTAGACAGCTAAGATGGGTGGTCTGAATAATTCCTTCCCCACCAACCTCTCAAAGCCTGCCTAGGTATCCCACAGAGATTGGCATGCCGTCGGAGGGATCGATTCCCAGGCACGTCAGCAGTTCAGTAATCTGCACTCATGCCCTCTCTAGAGAAAGCTGGGATGCTTGAGTTTACTTGATCCAGTTGGACCCTCTAGCTCCCAGCCAGGACAGGGAACTGAGTTACAGTTTTTGGACTGGTTGTGGCGATGGTCAAGTTTGGGGTTTGTGTTTTCCCCCCCTACACCTCTCAGACTACATCTGCTGTGTTCAAGCCTGTCCAGAAGCCACTGAGATAGATGGGGAGTAGCTGTGGGACACCCTGGCCTTTTAAAGGTGTCTAATGATGGTATTGAAAGTGGCTCCAGTGCTGCTGAGACAAGAGACATGACTGCTCCTACCTCCTTCCCAACAACTGAGTTTTGTCCCTTCTTGTGGGGACCCCCTCACCCTCATCCTCACTGGTACAGAACAAGGAAGAGGGGCTCGCTCTCAAGAAGGAAAGCAAGTTACAGGGGTATGGGCGCACCTCCAAAATGAGGGACAGACGTGATAACAGGTAAAAGCAGAGAATTAACCAGATGCACCAGGAGGCAGCGGTGCTGGTGGTGAGAGGAGGAGCCCTGAAAAACACTCAGCTTTTTACTGCAAGTAGACAATTACAATCTTTTTTTCTATGCCACGTAGACACCTGCATCTCCCCCATCTGCCTGGCCACCCTGCTTATCTCGTACTGCCTGGGAGTAACCAGGGCAGCCACAGGCTGCAGGGTGGCCTCCCACATCCCATCTCCTCCAGGCAGGGCTTCTGCTGCCTCAGGTCACCCACCCCCTGGCAGCAGAGGTCAGGAAGGAGTGACAGCTTACCTTTCCAGGCTCTTCTGCCAGCGTCAAGCCGTTTTCCCATTCCCAGGCACACCCAGCTGGAGGATACACGGCAAAGCTCAAAGAACATCACTTCCTCCCAGATTCCTGGTCTCAATAGGGCACCACCAGAGCACAAACGTGGATTTTGGAGAGAACCAGCTTCAGGATGAGCAAAAGTTTTTGCAGAAAGAAACCAGGAAGTGTTCCCTATCACTTTTCATGGAAGCCAGAGCCATACAAGTAACTAAGATGTCAACGCAACAAAGATTTTTATTTACCAGATTAAATTGTGGTTTTTTTTTTTTTTGCCTGAAAGCAAGCTACATCTTTGTATTACCACTAAGTCATCATTTTCCTATGCTTGGCCAGAAAACAATCTGACCTGGGCAAGCTGTTTAACTTGCTGCTCATCAAAGACCGGCGAAGTCTGGCTTCTCCACTGTTTGAACAGTGGAACAGTCTTTTTACAGCCAGCCTTATTAAAGCACAGGATTTTATTAGCTGTTTTGTGGTAATATGGTGAAGGACAATGTTGTGGAATGCTCCTTCAGGAGATTTGGGATCTTGTATACTTTGGGGTTTACTTGCCTCTTTTGGACTAGGATGCTTGGCAACCAACTAATACGACAGCTTCATTGTACTATTCTCTTCTTTAAAGCCACCTCTGACAAAGAATTTTTCACCCAGGTAGAGAAAAGTCACTGCTTGTAGAGTTACAAGAGCAATGCCCAGTTGTTGTCAAGGGGTTTGTATGTTTTCGGGTTTTTTTTATTAAACCTTTGCAGATTTTCAGGTACTGGGATAAAGTCCAGCTAGAGGGTGAAAAATCTCCTTCGGTCACATGCATACAGAGCAATGTTGTATGTTCAAAACATTGAAGCTAATGTGGTTTTCCTCTTTGGCAAATTTCTTTAAAGTCCTGGTAATTTTCTCATTACATTTTTAACAGTTTGTAAATGTCCCTTTTTCCTGAAAACCACTTTTGGGGCACATAAAGATTCAATTAGCATTTGAGAATACCTGCCAGGAAGTTTTCATGAACATTTAAGCAAAATACATCCGCCTTATTTTGCAAAAGAACAAAGTATTCTGACAAATTTCAGCAATTTCCCATCATCTTTTGTTTCATAACTCTAATGGGAAACAAAGAAAAGCAAAGCTTCCGGATCATTGACGAGCTGTAATGAGAACTGTGTTATTTTGGACTGTTGATGCCAAAATAAAGATCGAAACACAAGCTTTTGTATTTCAGACTGACTCTTTTTGGGTATGCAAGCGACACGTCTCTGAAGCCCGCTGGTTAACACCTTTACAGTCACCACTGGAAAATCTAGTGACATTTTACTCAGAGAAGGTCCTTTTACCACGCTCAAGTGCTTTGGAGAATCAATGAAAGCATGTATTTATATAATCAAATATACTTATTTTACATAATACAGATCAGGTCACACCGTGTGGCACAGAATGTGTTAATCAAATGCATACAGGACGACTCTATCAGAGCTCCTGCTACCAGAGGCAGCAAACCTTTCACCGCTCTCCAGGCTTGAGACTACCAGGTATTAAAACATTGCAGGCTACAGAAGATTCTCACTTCTACGGGAACTTTGGACGCTTACTCAGAAGCGGATACGACACCTCTGCGCTCTGCTGGGCAGGAAAGAGAGAGCATTCCCCAAACCGATCCAGCTCACTGCCCAGTTTGCTGGTTTAAATAACTTGCCCAGGCCTCTGATTCTGGAGGTTCAGCTTTGAAAATAAACTCAGGAGTAAATCCTTACTTCACAGTAAACAATTCCTGAGAGCTCTTTTTTTTTTTTTAAAAAGAAAAAAAAAAAAGAAAACCAAAGCAACAAAACAACCAATCAAAAAGAAAACACCAAATACTTACTTTACTTTTCTCCAGACTCCAGATCCAAGAAAAATCTTTACCACACGCCTGGTTACTTTGAAGAGAAAATGAACATCGTACAGCACAGGAGGAAGCAGACGCACCGAGGTGTTGGAGGAACTTTGTCCCGAGACTTTCCCAGATCTCCAGCCAGTGCAGCGAAGGATGGACCTATGTTACACTGCAAAGATAAACCAAAAATCTTGCAGCGCCCCTTCCGCAAACTACCGTAATGATGATAAAGCATCTCATACAAGAAGAGATGCTTTGAGATACCGCACTAATGACAGCTACTAATTTAATTAGATCAACCTGTACTCCTGCTACAGGCAACCTAATTATGAAAATCACCCTTGAGCTAAAGGATTAAGATAGAACCTTCTGTGCTTGGTCTTAATTTTTTTTTTTTTCCTTTTTACTGAAGCAGCATCTCATGTATGTAAAACCTACTACGAGTGTGTATTTTCCAAGATAAGCAGAGCTGTTTATTGCAACTGTTGTTGTCCTGTTGCAATTGCCAGGAGCCAGACCACAAAAGCCTCACGCTATACCGTTTCTAACGAGGTCCCGGCAGCCATTATTGTTTTATTAATCTCTTTACCCAGCTAATTGCGGAAGCACATTCTACAACTTGTAAAGCAACACATTGAGATTTTGCTCTTTTTCATGCTCTGTGCCCATCCCTTTATAGCAACCCACAGAGACGCCTATTACCACAGTAACTGCTTCTCCAGCCCCAAGAAACAGCCTCAGCTGATACCACGACAGGACTCAACTCCTCGTTAACAGAGCTGGTTAAGTTTTGCTCCTCAGGGGATGCCTCAGCAGTTCTTTGCACCTGCCCTGTGCTTCACACTTGCCACAAGTCACAGAAGGAGAACACTTGCCACAGAAGTCAGTGGATGATGCTAAGCCCAGAATTACATTTTTGAGACCTGGCTGAGATGCAGCTAAGCATATTACTTGCTCCTGGGTAACTCCTCCCTGTTGGATTTATATGTAATAGGTATGACGACAGTATTACCAATACATTGATTGACAGGTTGTAGCTATTCCTGTGTGGAAAACAGTAGCCGCCTTCCTTTTCCCCTCATGCAAACTGTGACACTTCACGTGGATGCGGCAGACGACATGGCCCGTGTCAAGTCATAACCCAAAACATCAATGATTTTAACATTGAGAAAGATCCCAGCAAACAGAAATCTATGCAATTAATGTCCCTAAGCTCCCTTGTAGGTTTGAAGATGGCATTGCTATGGCCGGGCAGCATCCTCTGGGAAAATAAACTTAGCTGCTGAGAGGAGAGCTGTGCATTATTTCTTTTTAGTCCTTTTGGAGCCCTAAGGAGATCTATGAAACCTCCTCACATGGGAAACCACGGCCTGATTTCCTTCCAAGTCCTCCCTTTACAAGGTCTTTGAACACCAGCTTCCTCAGTTTAGGGAACCAGTATCTAGTCATAGGAAACAAAGACAAACCAGAGAATCTGAGAATCTTCACTAACCTCAGAAAGGTTCACAAGAATGGCATGTGTGTGCTTCTGAGATAAAAAAAAAAAAAAAAAAAAAGTAATTACAATCTAGGGCATGGATTATTCTTCATGTAATTCATGCTGGGAGAAACACCCAGGGAAAGAAACCAAGCAGGCAAAGAGACAACAGCAATGCAGCACGCCTAAAACTTTTAATCTTTGTTTTTAAAGAGTACAGAGTTGAAAGTGACACTTTCTTCTCCTTCCCACTCTCTATCCCATCGCTTCCCAAGTTCTCCCTAAAAGGAAATATTTCTCTGTTGATTAGTTTGACTTCAAGTGAGGCGCATCCCTTCATCTCCAAAAATAGGCCCCTATTCAGTAAAACACTTGCACGTGCACTTCACTTTAGTCCACTCCCATTCATGGCAACCTTTAAGTGTACATACTTGAAGGCTGCTTTGAACAGGGATGTTTTTACTCAACCAAAGATTGCCAGGGGGGGAGGTGTATATATTTGTGTGGTTTTTTGTGAGGGGCGGGAGGACATACAACATACATCACCTTGTTCCCAACTTAAAAAGCAATCTTAGCAGCAGTCAGTAACCGACATCTTGGTAAAATCTTAAGCAGCAGCTTAACCACAGAAGTGTGTGGCACTAAGAAATCCAATGACATTTAAAAAAGGGTAGCTCTGAAATCACTGCTGACTGCCAGGTGAAGCAGTCAGTCAGGCTTCTAAGTTTAAACATTCTTTGCTCCTAATTCCACAAGGCAAACACACTTCTTTAATTACAATATATAAAAGGAGAGACTGTCAAGACAATAAAAAAAATAAAATATCAAGAATGGTATAACCTACAGAGTTCAGAAAACAGGACTCTGGAAGATTTAAGTGTTTGGAATTAATTTTACATTATTGGCTTTCAGTTTTTATCCCTTTGAAATTCATTTAGATTAATAAAGATCATTAACTAATAAATTGATATGTTCTTTAAACAGACATAATAAAAATTCAGACATTACATCACAGGACCCATCATTTAAAAACAGAGCAGTTAAAGTGACGCTGGCTAATGTGAGGATAAAAAGCCTAGATAAAAGATGTCGTGGCTCTAAGGAAGAGCGTGGATTAGAGGAGAATTGAGAGCGAAGCAGGTGATGCTTTAGTCTGAATCTGAACTGTCTTGCTTGTTGGTTTGGTACTGGCTGACTGCTTCTTCCAAAGGAGCCATTGTACCATCCGGCCGCACTCCCATTGGCTTTATAAGCTCATCTCTGTAAGAGATTAAAAAAAAAAAAAAGAATATATATTAGCATAATATATTAGCATATGCACACGTAACAATTCACATGTGTATAACAGAGTCACATACAGTATTATGTTTTAGTACACGATGAGCCTTTAAAAGGAAGTTATTTCTGCTAAAGCCCTCTGTTTTGAAGAAAGAGCAACAAAAAACCTTCCAAAATAGGTGGGAGGGGAAGAGCGGGACAGATAAAGACTTCATTCATGTAGGGCAAACCTACTTAGCCAATTAAAGACACCATGAAAAGTCAGTGCTTAATAGGCTCAAGCCAAGAAGCAGGTTCACTGTTTTAGATACACAAACTAGCTTTTCTTCTAAGAGTTCCCTGACAGCCACTTCTTCCTAAAATTTCACCTGCCATTCTGGCCAGTACATGCCCAGGCAATTAAAACAATGATCTGATCCATATTCATCTTGTCAAAGGAAATAAATCAGTTCAGAGAACAGACTCTGCCTACACAGCTACTAGGGGTGTGGAAGTACTTGTTGATTCATTTTAGAAAAGCCGACTGATTCTAATACCATTGCTTTTGTTTGTGGCAGTTTAATTACAGGATTGACAGCCATTTTAATCTCTTCAAAGCTCCAAAGACCTCTCAGCAGCTAATCCAATTATATCTACTCCACAAGCTACAGCCTCATCTAAAAGATGATTAATTATTGATTAAGCCAATCAAAAAGTATTAGCAAAGATTTATTTAATCCTTACTTTTTATCACCTCGTTTATATGTGGATTATGGCAAAAGCTGTAAGGGCAAAGATAACATTTTGATTTTCAGCTAAAAAAAAAAAGAACAAAAACCAAACAAACCCAACGGAGAATACCTCTAAATATTCAGGAGTCACCTTAAATAAAGGAGCAGAGGCTTGATGTCAATTTGCCCCTTCCTTGAGAGGCAACCCTGTAGAAGTGCTGATTTAACACACATATACCTCCCTCCCGAGCCACAGACAATAACGCTCCACCGCTCAATGGGGAAGCAAAGGCATTTCTGCAGCTCCCTGCCTGGGCTGCACCATCGCCTCGGCTGAGAAAAAGGAACAAACTTTGCATACACACAGCTGCTAATCCTGATACTCTAACCTTAACACAACCAGAGGAACAGCAAGAAAGGCAACATCTGAATTACATACATGGCACGTGTACGCTAGATACCGTCCAGTCGAGCAGCAGTTAATTTAAGTCTCCAAAAGTCTCTTTTGCTCAGGAAGAGCAGAGACCAGCAAGAGAAACACAGCTATTTGTGCAGATGTGGCCAGGGGACACTACGGTGATAAACTCACAAATCCCACCGCCTGCGGCATTTCAAAACACGAGAAACTGCACCTGGAGAAACTGCTGCGGTTTGGCTCCCACCAGGTCTGGGTGGGAAGCTGGGGGCCAGGGAAGGAGGTTTGTAATGACCATACTGGAAAAGCACAGCCCGGAGTGAGTGTGTCTGTGTGTAAGAGTAGGACCCATCTTTAAACAGACTGGCGATAGCTTGCCATACTTGAGAGCTGACAGCAAGCCCTCTTCCTTCAGGCAACAAGGACTAGAGTATGCAGACTCTGCCCAAACGAGAGCACTCTTCAGTTTTCAAGTATCTGCTGGAGATGTGTGTGAGAAGAGATCAAAAGAATACTGGGGATCGGACTCAAAAGGGCTCAAAAAAAATGGAGACTGCAGATCTAGTGTCCAACAGGACCAGTACCCGCCCTGCCTGCTATAGGGGTCTCCTCAAAGGCAAAGCAAGAGTGGTTTGGAGCTGACTAATAGCAAAGACTTTTTTCACAGGAAAAAAAAAAAACAACCCTATATACCTAAGGCCTTTTTGGCTTTTAAACTTTAAACACCACAATACAAAGCAAGTGTCCTTTGAAATCAGTCTTGCAACAAATTCTGCAGCGCCACTTACTCAAATGTGATCCAATATACCTATTTTTGGAAAAGAATAACCTGAACAGCAAGTCCTTGCTCGTATTTTTAAGCCTTAAAGGTAAAAACATAGCCACAAAGAATGAAATCATCTTTGCTTCCCTCTAAGAGGAGAGGATCCTAGATTTTTGTTTTAAAAACCACAACGCATAACTCTTAGGCTGCAACATGGCTTCCTCTCACCAGTGAAGACTTGACACTGAGCCCTGAACAGGACACAAGCTTACTCCTGTTCTTCAAAGGGCAAAAATACTGAGAGATTAAAAGATTAAAACAGATTGAAAGATCTTGGCTGCCTACCAAGGAATCTTCAGAAATTTGGAACAACTACCTGCTAAATAACAGAATTTTGAATAGGGTTGCAAGAGGCACCACCCAGCTGACTTCAGTAGCGCACAAGAGCCTCCTGGGCTGATCCTTACCTGGTATGAACAGTCTTAGCTCTGCCAGCCTCACCCAGTTTAGCTACTGGCTGCTTAGAAACCTCAACGGAGCTTTGACAGCTTGGTCTAGCTGAGGACATGCTTACTTAAGGACGTTAAGGTGAAAGACAAGGTGGCAAGGGAAGCACCAGAAACAGGCACATACAGCCTCAGAAGAGAGTTCATTAGCCAGAAACTGGATGTTTGCTGTCCATCTATGGGGCAGAAGAGAGATCGCTTCAGCCCAGCAGGTGGCAGCGGGAATACTTCTGTATCCATGAAGATCTATACAAGTACACAATGTACATATTTCTATGTATTTGACCATCCTTATGTGACCTCCCATCTACTCAGATACACCTTCTTGCAACATTCCTTTTTCTAATGCAAACAAAGCATTCTATTCAAGTGTACTTAGAAACACACCATAATTAAACAGTTGGGAAAATGCATTCTCTTCTTCCCCTTCCAGATCTCCCAAGAGTCCCTTCAAATATATCTATACAAGTTCTAGCTTCCTGCTTGCCATTTAGCTTGATAACGACTCAAAAAAATCATTCCTTTGTTTCGAAGGGTAACTCTTTCTTGTCTGCTCTATGTGCTACAGGGCAGTATTGACACATGGAATTAATGACGGTGTCTGTAATGAACCAGCATCATGTGAACACCGGTCTGCTGCTTTGATAAAAAGGCATGTTAGGGACCTATTCACCTCCTTATAATTGAGTACTACATAATAGTTCCGATCCTTTCATGTAACATTATTTTGTTCTGTGATTAGAAAGGGGAGGGGGAAAAAAAAAATATAAATATCTATGTAACATTGCCTCCTTCATTCATCCTGTGATTAATTTTGTGCTTTTAATGAGTAGGGCTGCTTATTTAGACAGGTTCTCTTACATACTCGTTTTGTTGACTTCTGTTCAACGTACAACAAAACCCAAGCTGTGATAATTGGAGACCATTTCATCAGCAAAAGGATTCTTGCTATTAATACAAGGTTGGCTTGGAAAAAGCATCCTGACATTTTAAATTAGTCAATTAATATACAATTCTATCTACCATTTATAATAGAAAAAAATGTTAGCGTTTTTTCCAGATATTTAATTAACACAGAGTATTTCCAATAATCTATGATATAAACAGACAGAATGTCACACAACACTGATTTAAGGTGGCTAACTTCATATTTTGCAAAAACTGAAAGGTTGAGTTAAATCTTTTTGCAGATCTGGAGAGTTTTTCAAGCCTCAAAGATGTGCATCACACACAGAGGACAGTGATTTACAGTCACCAAACAACTCCCAATGAATCAACAAGGCAGTACCGACTCCTACTGCAGACAAAGCCCACAGAGTTGCTTTAGGGCCAAGTTTAGGCACCCAGCAAACTACCTAAGTACCATCTACATCTCTCAAGAGCTGCCGTAATCAAGATGTTTCATCTTCGTTTACACTTACAATTTATATATATTTAATGATATTAGAAAGTAAGCTTATCCAGTCAAATTGCACCAAAATATTAGTTTCCATAAAAGCTTTTGTAGAACCCAAGTCTACGGTCGAATACTGAGGCAGGGGAAATGGGTTCACAAACAATATTCAGCTTTCCTCCACGCTTTTTGATAAAACAAAACTGTGTGATTAATTTTAATTTGGCACTGCCAATGGTCAATTGCCGCCTGAACGGGCCTAAACACCAACAGCAAAACATCAAGGGAGTTCATTCTAAACTCTTGTTGAAGTTACACAAATGAAGTTGCATAAACTCTTTCAAGATGATGAGGAGGAGCTGTTGGTTCCCTGTCCAACTTCCTCCCCTCTTACGAGCAGAGCACTGCACCACACATTAAACTGCTCATTTCACAGTGTATGTCCTCTCTCACAGTGACAACAGCAAGGACCCGCAGAAGTAGGAAACCTGCCACCAGCAGTCTGCCTCGAAGCAAAATTCAAAACCCAAATATCAACTGAAGACCCCTACCAAAGAAACCTCCAGTTTAAATTTGTAGGTTGCAAACCAAGGGGAAAAAGTGCTTTCTACTGGTAGCTTTTACTCTCTGCAAACTCCCAGCACTGAAGAGCTCAAGCTGGAAGCCAAACAATTCAATTTCTAAAACATGGAGGGACTTCCACCACTGTCAGCACATCACTAGCTCTAGATGGGCAACTTCCCATTTTATGTAACATCTGCGAACCCCACAATTGCACTCAATTACATTCATTAAAAACATCCCACAGCCTCCCAAACCCAAGTCTTACTTTCTTTTTCCTTCCTGCCAGCATTCCCCTCCCCCTCCTCCATTTTCAGTAAAACAAAAAGAGTGGGAAGAACAGTCAAGTGATTTTATTCACGTTATCACGGCACCTAAAGGAGTCACATCAACAACACTGTCCCACAGTAATGGCTCTACTGAAAAACAACCAAACAAAAACCTTACAAACAAGAAGAGCCCCAGCCCTGAGGAGCTTGCAGTCTAAGAAACTGCAGGTGGATGTAAGTGACACAGAAAGCCCAAGGTGAAAGTAATGCTGCTGGCCCAGAGGGTGAGTAGTGACACAGGGCACCAGCTGCTCAGTTATTGTCCGTTTGTAGCTGGCAACCCAGCAGGTGCCTCCAATCCTCCACACTGAAAAGGCTCTTATGCTACAGTAACGCCATTTGGACTTTGTGAGTGGAACTGCTGTAGCGAGAGCAACTGACTTGTCTTCAGTCTGAGTTTATCTCCGGTCTCAATCTGCCTTTAAAAAAAGAAGTTTTAGACCATTTAGTCGTTTTATTGTGGTACCCTGAGCACTCAGCATCTTAATGCTCTAGCTTACATAGCAATCGTTCCAATTTACACAGCAGTTCAATTAAGATTACATGTGCATGGCATTTTATTCTCTTTATTAAAAAGACCACACTTATTTTTCATGCAAATACTGGGAAAAAGTACCCAATTACTGAGACTATCAGTGAAGATCAGCTGTTTCAAGACCCTTCCCTGCTTTTGCTCCTGTTTATAATTCAGGCTTTGTCAGCTAATATCAATTCCAGATTCTTCCGTATCCCTTATCTTTTGCTGTATTTCTAATATTTAATAGAGATTTAAAAATACTCATTTGCCGAATTTCTCTCTATAGATCTTGTCATTTGACTATCTACGGACTCCCACAAAACACAAACACATTTCTAGCTGCTGAGTCTTCCTTCCCCTGCTTCACGAATGATCCACTTAGCTATTTACTAAAATTCCCACAGCTCTGTTCAGTGGTAAATTAGTACAACATTCCGTGTTCCTCAAGAATGTACAGCTTTACTTCCGCAGAAAACCAACTCCAAGCAATGACTCCAATATGGCTACAAGTATGTGGAAAGAAAAAACAGCCAATTCTGGGCATACCGAGTCAAAGAGAAAAAAAGCTAGAGCTAACAGCACTGGTCTGTTCTGGTTTTGTTAGAAGTTAGAAAATAAAAACCCACCCTCCAGATCAATAATGTACGGCTTTATCAAGTACCAGTTTCTTTTAAGGGCATTACCTCAGTCATCTAAAACAAATTATAAAGGCTCATTTGTAATCCAGTCCACGCTCCTTCTAATAAATCCACTAAAATTCTAAATTGTAAATTCCCTTTTAATTGCTCCATTGTATACTTTATTGCTTCTGGGGACAACTATGTTCACGCTTTCTTTGTTCTTCACATAAGCAGCAGACGTAAGTAGTTTCCCCGAGATGCTGCTCATTGACTTGGGGAAAATGAGTACACTCGCCTTGGGCTGGCATCGTGTCCCATACTTTAAAAAGGGAAATTCCTTTTATTATAATCAGCTGATATTATCCATTTAGGAGGCAGGTCCCCTCACCACCAGATCTTCCCGATTCTGTCCAATCCCCTCCAAAAGAAGTTCCCTCTGAAGTCCTGTTACTCATCACTCTTTTCTCTCTGCAGTTAAAGTGGCCCAAATCCTGGAAAGAAGTTGATTATAGCACTATTTTTGAAGTACTGGACCTTAGTAAAGAGCCAGGGTATGAGTTGCCTCCCTCAAAAGCAGCTACAAGACAGTACCTGGAAAGTTTATCAAACATGTTGACAAGCTTCATAGCTTCATATTCTTTTTGTTCTTCCGTCATTTCGTCCATCGGATTGGGCATTGGTTCTTCTAAGTGACCAGTGATAAGGTTAATGCTGGAGGTGGAAAAACAATACAGTTTACATTTCCATAGAAATATGTACATTGTCAATCTTCTTAATAGGAGGAAAGGGGAACACAATAACAGAAACCACCAAGACTAAGACTGTCTGAACTGCACACAAAAGTTTTTACTTTAAATAGCCAACCTTCATATTTATAGCCTTTTTGTAGCTTTGTCTTGTGAGTTGTGGTATTATTGTCTTATTGATTGACTGTATTAATTTCTTGTTACCTACTCAGAAATACACAGTACACTAGTACTCGTTAGGTTATAACCCATACACAAGCAATCTGCAAGCGGGGGAATAACGATGGTAATAATGACAGTGTCACTAGTAAAAATGACATAGATGGGGAACAGAATGACAGATACTTGTTTGAAACTAATTCTGTATAGGTTCCAGTTACGTTTCCCTATTCATCAAAGACCGCTGAATTAGTTTACTATTCTCCTCCCATGACAATTTTTGTACAAACCAAGTTAAAATTATTTTACTTTGCCAATTTACAAAGCCAAATTTATTTTCACTGTAAAAACAAGTAAACTGCAATACTGAAATGGTAACAGAGAGAGGCAGTTTTAAAGAATACTTTCAGGGCAAATTATCTTTTCAAGCAGTTAAATCACAAACATTTAACAGCAATACAGAAAATGCGATGCATAAATCAACTGAGAGTTGTCTTGAATGTTTCATTTAAGTGACAGCTTTTGCCTGAATAGATGTTACAGTTTTCCTTATATGCACATAACTGGAGGTTAGGCTTTTGAAAGAAGAGCAGAGACAAAAGAGCAAGGAAAAATAATCCTGAAATGCAGAAATAAAAAGAAACCTCCTGACCCCAAGCATAGAAGCAATATAATTCCTGTAACTTCTTGTACATTTAGCCTCATCTTTCATTTGTGCTCCTCAGTAAGGATCTTTCAATAAGCCACAACTCCCTGCCATATACCTAATCACAGCTGTGTAATTCAAGGAAAATAGAGTCAAGCAGAGAAGAACCATGCCTTGGATGCCCACTAGCAGCGATTTCAGAACCTACTTAAAATGGTATCAAATCATAGGTGTAACATGACAAACCAAAACCTCTAAGGCCAAACCAATTACAAGTAATAAAAAAATCAACAGACAGAGCTTCTTTATGATCATTGACTCCCTCCTTCAAACAAACGTGTTGGATTCCTGAGGCATGATTTCTACAGAAGTCAGTTACCCCCTCCCTATTTACTTAAGTGACCTGCTCCATTCTTCATGAAAATCTGAGTACCAGGCAACCTGACGGGCTGCACCAGGACCTACTGGTTTTTTCTTCTTTCACAAAGCCCCCCTTAAAGTCACACTTCACGCCTCTATTTTCCCTGTTAAAGAGATATACCCCCAAACCAATAGTTAGTAGTTTGGCAACTTCATGTGAGTTCCTGGAAAATCCGGGGCAAAAGCCATCCTTGGTAAGTTCGTTACGTTAATTTATTTTTCTAAAATTTGCTCAAAAACCTCTTTTCACACTGGACTTTTAAGTAGTTATTCAGACTGAATTTAAATCATTGTCATTGTGATTTCTTTTTTGTTTCTTTTCCTGGAGCCACCTGACTACACGATGGTCGCCGTTAGAGGCTGGTTTCTCAATAATTAGATCATGAAGTTAACAGAAGGCAGTAGTTAAGATAAGCACACGTAATTCCAAAACTGGCTTCCCTGGAAAAAGGCATAACAAAAAAAAAAATTACGTCAAAACATCTACAGTGCAACAGGATATAAAAAACCCAAACGAAACCCCACAGGATAAAACGATACTATACTTTGGCTTTGCAGATTTGTATTCTTCTGTATCTGTATCTTCATCATCTGAGTACCAATGATCTCCTCTTCCTCCTGCTAACAGGCCCCTTGCTGCCAGCAATCCTGCCGCGTTGCCGTAGCCTGTATATTTTAGCAAGCTGTCAACTGCAAAAAGCGACACAGCAAATTACTGAGCTATCCATCAGCTACAAAACACAAACCATCACAGTGTTACAAGAACCGGAGAGGTACAGCGAGGGGCAAATATACTAATTACAGCAAGATCTTATGTAAAAGGAAGAAGACAAAAAAAAAAAAAAAAAGTCATTTTTACCTCTCTCTTTGCAGAGAACAAAAAGAAATTCTGCTGCAATTTGCTTTACTCCAAGGTCTACGTGTGTCATGAGGCGCACAAGCTTGTTTCTCACGGTTGTGCCAACTTCTGGACGACTCGATACATCTCTTAACGGAGGCAATACCTAGCAGCACAAATAAAGCAAAACCAGCGTAGAAGGCATGGCAAGACCTAGCCTTTCCTTCCAGAAACAAACCACAATCAATAAAATAAGAAAATACCGTAAGCTCCACCCCTCCAAAAAATAAAAGGGAATAAAATCAAGCCAGCTGTGCTTACGTGCACTAGAAAAGACTCTTGCTTCTTAACATATTGATGGCTCCTGGTCTGCCATCTTGGGCAGAAGAGTAAAACAGTACCAAACACAGACTTTAAAAAAAAAATAAAAAAAATAAAAAAAGACAACTATTAGGAGTTTAAAAGCCCAAATGAGTGTCCCAAATAGTTGGCTCACAGGCAGCAGTAACCTCAGTTCTTTGTTTCTTCTGTTTTGCTCAAATATCTGGCAAAAGCATTAAAAATACCAGCTTAAGGAACTTACAGTATTAACACAATTTGTGATTTACACAAAACAATGAACATACTTACAGTGAAAAAGCGGGAAAATAAGTAACATTGCAAGTCCTGCTACCATGAATTTGAAAAATTAGTTCTACATGTACTTTCCCCAGAAAACACTATTTTAAAAGCTGAAGCTATGTTCTAAAGAGATTTTGGGGAAAACACCATTTCCTCAAGCACACTATTTTTCCTCATTAAATGTCATTAGTATTGTTAACTTCAACCCTGAAGAAAGGCAGAAGATGCTTGAAATATGGCTGGTTTTACAATGTAACATTCACCTCCTTGTGCATATGCATTCAGACTCAAGACCTACATTCTCTTTTCACATTCACAGGTTATGCTATGATCTGTAAACGAATCTGGTCTGTAGTATGAAATATTTAACGGTCTGAAGAGTCCTGTAAGAATTATGGATCTTCAGTGTTTTACTAGGGAATGAAAGCAAAGATGTCACTAATTGTCGTAAGAAATTGCAGGTCCTTTGTCTTCTCGGTGTCTAACGTAAAAATGTCATGTTCTGTGCAAAATTAGTGCACAATTACTACTGAAATTGGACTCACTGGGAACCGATACTTAAACAAGTGAGTGCTACAGTACTGACTGCTTTGAAAAAAATAGAGCCCCTCTTTTTCAAACTAAGTATTCAAGCAATTAGCAAAAACATTTTACTTTGTCCCTGCTTACTTTCCCCAATGGGGATAGTACCATGACTGCCATTTCACAGAGTGTTGTAAGAATGAATTAATGTTTTTAGAATACTCTAATGCTAATACAGTGATGAGTGCCATAGGACAGGCCATGAGGAAATTAATCATTCTGTCTTCAGATCAGAATTTGAATAGTGCACAATAAATAAAGCCTAAGGCCAACACTTAACAATGAGGGCAATTCAAAATATCAAACATCCGGCCACGCAGTTAGCAGCATCCATCTATTCTCTGCGCTATATGAGGCAGGGGTGCTGTGGTAAGAGGCAGCACGTGATTATATACTGACATCTAGACACCAAGATGTAGTAAAAACACGCAGACAACTTCATTTTCTAACTTCTGAACATTTGGCTCTGTGGTTTTTTTATTCTTTTCTTTTTTTAACCCACAGTATCATAGGAAAGAACTGCTGTGAAAAAAACCCCAATAAATACCAAGAACAAGTTTCTTAAATTCCTCAAAAATACTGTTCTGGTATAGATGAAAGAGGCAGAAAATACACACAAAATACGTTCTTTTCCATTATAAACTTCTCCTATGAACTCAGATGCAGCTTTGATCTGGGAGCAGCATCTAAGATGCAAGCCAAAAATCACTGCAGCTTAGGAAAAAGAAGATTTCTCAGCTGGTTCCAGCCGTCCCGCCGTTGCTCATCTTTTAACTTCTCTCCACTTGACTTCAGTAAAAGCAGCAAAACAAGCAGAAACCACCCAACCACCAAGTCATAGAGAACCTTTAGATCTTCAACTATGGCATGGAAATCTTTTTTGCCCTGTAAAAAGCCTAACCACACTCTGTACCGTATTTAACGGCTCTTTGAAAAGACTAAGTGATGAAGTGTGCCTCTGTTCAGGGACAGAAAAACTGTCAAGAGTTCTTCTCTGACAGAACAGCCGATACCCACTGGAACACGAGTTTAGATTCCAATGACTCCTGCCTGCTAAAGTCAAACCAAAGCTCAGGCAGAAGCTACCAAATCACCTGCAGCCTCGCTGGCTACCATACTGCTTTGCAAAGTTCTATTAACGGTGCTGAATTTTTATTTTATTTCAGTAGCTGACATTTGTCAGACTTAAAAAAAACCCCAGAAAAATAGAAAAAGATAGTACAGAGAACTTTGTGGGTCATTTCATATGAAATCATTCGTACTTTTAAATTATCAGTGTCTTGCACTAATGTACAAACCTCAAAAAGTTTATCATTGGCCTCATATTCTAATTTTGATGAATATTTTACTTACCTGAGCTTTGATAAACTTCCTGATATTCCTATGAGTTCGGCAGCATTCAGTTAATAAACTGAGAACTGGAGTCAGACCTTCTCTATAGCTGCTTCCCTGAAATAAAACCAAATACAAATAGAACATTTTTAAGAGTAAACTTCCCTTTTCAAACCCTAGGAACCCTCCAAAAGGTCCTATATGACACCCAAAACGTGAACTTCGCATAGATATAAACAGAGAGACAAATGTTCATCCTCTCAGACACACAAGCGCTGCTTCAGAGAGACACAGGAATTTGTTCTCAATCTTGAGGTTCTTTACAATCTAGAAGCAAGGACATCCACTTTTGTGCTAAATACTGTCAGAAAGGATTGTAAGAAACTTTGCACTTTCTGCTGTAATGAAAGAGTGAGTCCCACTTTTGTCACAAATCTATACAGTCCATACCTTGTCTATTCTCTTCTCCATGAAATCCAGTAAAATCTGAATCGCTCCCATATTCATTCCATTGTATTTTATATCTGTTTCCTCTTGGGATGATGGACTAATAAGAACATCCAAGCAAGAAACGGGAACATTGCTTAAGAGGTTGATTGCATTGCTGAAACAGATTTTAAAAATTCATTATTCATTTGGAAGAAAGAATTAAAACCAGAGTACAACTCACCATAAACTGTTTGTACAACGGCAACTCGAAAGAGGCCCTGCAACTCAAACAATGCTTTATTTTCTGCTTTCTGGGTTTTAAAGAAGGTGGCATGCATTATTGCCTGAGGGCTGGCTCTTGGAGTAAACAAGGGGAAAAAAAAAAAAAATTAAAGACAAAAGCTCCAAAAGCTATAGAGCAGCAGTGCATTATTACTTCCAGCCCCCGCAGTATCCCATCCCACAGATAAAGCACGGCTTCCAGCAATATTACGGCAGCTGATGCTGCAGGACAGCAGGGGGAACTCTCACATTGATTTGCAGCTGTCGGAGTTTTTTTCCTACTTGAAACTTAAAACATTTTACAACACATCCTTATTACCATCATTAATGTGACAAAGTACACCATACACCAAAGTGCATCAAACATTTCCTCCTCCTCCTCCTCCTGTAGCAGTGGGGCATGGTGGCAATCTCTCCGGTCCCCTGAAATATTTCCACTTGTACTTAGCTTGTAGCATATAGGAAATAGAGAAAGCTTTTAACACATTAAAAAAAGATTCAGCTTTATTTACCAAGCACTACCTTTCAGTAAGTGACAGTCTTCGCATTCTATGAAGCGGAGGGTTTCCCAAATATCCCTTAAGTGGTTTAAATTAGACCACAGGGTCCCTTCCTCTTTAATTGAGTAAGATGGGACTTATCTGCAAGGGTCTCTTGTATGGTACGTACCCCTTGAGCCTGCCATCTATCCTGTTACACAGACTCGCATTTGTACTCTTCCTGAATATAGGGCTAAATTACACAGATGCTGCAAAAATTAGAATTCTGTCATTGTTTATTTGCTGATGTGCAACTAAAACTATAAATAGATATTTTTAGAAATACTACAGAACTGTTCAGGCTTACATGTGCGAACCTCAAGGCTACCAATGAAACTATGATCACTGATGTCTTAAGTATTCATGAAGTTTTCCAAGAACAGAGAAAACTTTTCAAACAACTTCATTTAACGCTTTTACAAATATTTACTTAGAAGCTGCCCTCAGGTTTTGTGTTATTAATGTAATTCAAACAGAGCTTTAGTACAACAGAAAGCAAATCACGGCAATCAAATGTAACAGGTTTTCTAACAAATATGCTAGTTTTGGTCTGATCAGACTGGGTGGCTGTTCCACATTATGCCATCTCCCTTTTGCTCTTTTAGCAATTGAAATTCAGACAACTTCTACCTTTTGGAAAGCTTGTTCTCTTCGTTCTGTTTCTAATTCCTGGTTAAGGTACATCTTCTATATCACGGGAGTTATTCCTCTCCAATAATTCAGGAATAGGCAGAAACAAAACAGACTGAAATTCAACAAATATTTGGTGGCTTCAGGCCTTTCATCAAAAGTTCTCTTTTTACCAGTTTCTTATTAAACAACCAAGTTCCCAAACACCTACAAAATTAATTTTCTGGATCACTGTGTCTGAGCTATTCTTTTCAATAAATGAAGCCCGGCTTTCTGATCTTTGTCACTCCACTGACAGTTTTATTTGTGGTAGAGGAGTGTATGAAATTCTCCAGCTACCAGGAAGTCAGTGACTATGCACAGATCTGCACAATAGTGTTTGCATTCCTACTCCAGGGGGTAGAAATACTGCGTATATTACTCTCCCCTTTTCGGCTTCCTAGAGATCATTAATCACTGGGACATGACATCCACCCACTCATGCTCCCAGCCCCCTCCTGATATGCAAATTCAGAAGCAAAGGCCTATTTAGAGCTGCTGAATGCCTTGATTAAAACCTTGTTAGTGGGCAAAAATGGCACTCACTCTAATATGTGGTGCTTTAAACCCTTCATATTCAAAAGTTACGTAATGACATGACAGAACCACAGTAGTGACAACAATACCAGGTACTAAAGTAGTTAAGATATTTTTATAGGTAACTTCTGCGTATTTATTAGAGTCCCACTGACAATCAGTACATCACGGCTTAGGGCACATGCCCAGAATAAATAACTGCATAAAATAAATCCTCCGCTTCAACATTCAGAGCACAAACATTCATTCATACAATGTGCTTTAACTGGCTGCCCAAACCCTTCATTTAAGCATCTTAACATTCTGCAGATTTACAAACTTACAGAAGTGCAAGTGCTCAGCAGTTCTAAGAAACATACGTATGCCTCCTCGATGCTTTACAAAGTTTATTCTGCATTCAGGACTGCGTATATTTTATTTAATTTTTAATGTTATTCTCCTGACTGCCCCAGGTGGAACGCAGAGCGAGAAGCTGCACTCTGCTCCCTGCCTCACACCTCATCTCTAGCAATAAAGACTGCACGGGCAGAGGACAGCAATAGTGAAGAGCCCAAACGATGACACAGCCTCATTTTCTTTAGCCATGTGACATTAGCTATAGGCTGCTAACACAAGGTTACTCTTTCACTATTGAAGCTTCTATCGGGAAAGAAAGATTTGCTTGAGCAAATACACCAGGGGACTGAAGTGGAGCTTTCTGGTCCGAGTCCCTGATCCTTCTGGGGATTTGCAGAGGCCTTAGTTCTGACTATACCTTTTCTGTTCCAGAGATGCCTTATGATGAATAGTCTTGGTGGAAAAAACATATTGTATAATTCAGCTTTTACGGCATCCTGTAGCACTGAAAGACATAACTCAGGCTAAAATATTTGAATGACGAAAGACAAAACTTTTGCAGTGCTCTTCTAGCAAGTTAAAAAAAAAAACCTAATAGACATGAATCAAGACCGAATATTATATGCAGTAATACTACGCTTGTATTCTTCTTTCTATTAATTTGAGCTAAAGAAACCTGCTACAGTTAGGTAGCAGAGGGAGAAAGTTGTTTTCCCAGCACAACAGAAAGCCTGAAGCATCGCTATACTGAGTCTGATGGAGAAGAGGAAACAACTGAAGTGACACAAGGCAGTGATAATCATCCTCATTTCTTTTCTGCTTCCCCCTCTCAGAATCAGGGAGAATCCTTGCTTTGATTTGGTGTCTCCATGAGGTCCATGCAGGCAGCATCTCTACACACAACATTCCTTCTGACTGAAAAAAGCAAGGACAGAAATCACAGCCATACTACATATTCACCGCAGCTGCCAACTGCTATATGTAAAGCCCTTTTTGGATGCCAGCTGCAAGGGTTTCCAAAGCTAAAACCAGAAGGACCTGCATAACATGCATCCTTTTGCAATAGCACAAGATAATTACATTTTACAGGGCAATATATTTTACAGGGCGATTAGAATAGTCACATTCTTGGACGAGGAAACAGAACATATTCTCATGGGTAGAGCATCAGCGCTATAATAATTCACCAGGTATCAGGCAGTCTTGTTAACTATGTACAAGCTTAAATGCTAAAGGCCTATCTCTGTCTTCTTGTAGTTATTGGATTTATCCAAATCCACTCAATTTCCCCAGCAGTGGGGAATTTATTTCCACCAGACCCTCTGTTAAAAGAAGGCGAGAGCACAAAACACCCACCGTAAGAAGCATCAAGGAGAAACGGCTGAGCGCCTTTTAGGACATGCTTAGCACCAACTTCAGCCACGGCAACTACTGCAGTGGGATCCTAAACTATCCCAAACTAGTCTGCACCAATTAAGAAGGGCTCTAATATAGGATTTTAGTGTTCACCTATTAAGACTGCTAATCTCCAAGAGCTTTCCAAGATTTTCATTAAGTTAATTTAACCCTTTCAAGACTGTTGGGCTTGAAAAGCTTCTTCCTGAAGACTGCTGTCCAGAGAACCACCTTCAGAAGATCCTACACCTAGATGTACAAACATCCAAGAAGAAAATAGCAACACTAACTTTCACTGCTGAGAGACAATGTGGGATAGCATCTGAAGCTATTATACTGTTGGGCCTTATGAACAGCTGACCTACTTGGATAAAAATAAGGATGTAATAGAAAAAAAAAACAAACTGTAAAACTGAATGGAGAACTACCACTTCACTAAAAATACCATGAATTTTGATTGAATTATTGGCTGCAAATACATAACAAACAGCTGTGAGCAGGACTGAAAAGGAAAAAAATAAGCAATGCACCTAAAACTGCAAGATGATTCACTCAGCTTTGGGAAAAAAAACCCAAAAATGTTACCAGGGAACTGATATTTGTACTTTCAATAAAGCAGCCTAGAACCACTGGAGATAACTGTTTCAACTTGTTACTTCCATCCCAATCCTTCAGAACTGAAGAAGTTATATGCAAAAATCTCAAAAAGTAGTATTTCCATCAGCTTCCGTGCAAAACAACAAAAGTTGCATTCCATTTTAATTTGTACTACCTCTGGAACTTCCATATGCATACTTTCATCCTCAGATACACACCCCCCCCAGATTTCGAAAAGGCCATCTTCATTATTCTTGATTAAAAATAGCAACCAGCTACTTTCTCTCTGCAATGGTGGACGTTTAAACAATATTTCAGGCAAACAGTTTTCATTGGTTCTCAGATTCCCACTTCAGATTTTAGATCTATTTAAAAAGAAAACCAAAAACAAAAACCCAATAACCTTTTAAAATAGATTGGTTCTGCAATTCTACCGACCTGTGCAACTCTTCAGTTTTGTCTTCAGTAGGGCCCGTGGTTAATAAGCAGTGTCGAAGGATGGCAGCCATATAACGAAATTGATGAGATTCATTCTATATAAATATAAATTATGAAGATATTTTTTCATTTTGAAGATTGCAAGTGGGGGTTTCAGGTCACTAGAATAATAAAAATTAAAGATGGAAAATACCTATTAGATCATAACACCCGTCCCTATCAATAAAAGGACTGTACCTTAAAGTTCACCGAATACTTAACGCAACACAACTGTCACAAACTGGCCTTTTAACCAGACCATTTAAAAGGCGTGGAGACTTTTTTTCCAGTTAAGTGAGCTTCCACCACCAGAAAACCCAGTTACAAGCATTTGCTCAATTCCATACCACCACTGTCTTTCTTCCTGTATTTACACCCGGCCGCCTCTTCATCCATTCAGATTACGTACGTTCCTCATTTCGTTTGCCGCCTCCTCATGTAGGCTTTTTGCTGCCAACAGTTTCATTCCCCCACCCAGTCTGTTTCCTTTCCTAATTCGCTTGCTTCTGCTCCCTTGATGTCTTTTCATCATTGCCTTCATAACTCCTCTACTCTCAGCAACCTTATTTGCCCTACTTTTGCTTTCTCCAAGCAACTCCCCCTTCCCATCTCCCACCAGCCAGCAGCCACACAAAAGTGCACCCGTAACTGCAATCATTTGTGTGTATCGTTGTCCTGGTCCCTTATTCATTAGCTCTTCTTGGCATCCATCGTATGTTCTGGCGTGTTTGACCTAGCACAAAGCGCCCCAATGTTATCTTTTGTAACACCAGCATCCAAACCTGCCAACTGTACCACCTGCGGCTCTTGTCTGGCGCTGCTACTTTGAATCCATCTCCAGTCATTAAATATTGGTGTTCCGAAAGGTTTTCTTCCCTTCAGGGCAAATCTCATTTAGTTTTCTACCCGCACGCCTCACCTCTCTGGTCTCCTTTTGTTTTCCATTCCATCTACTGTTCTAATCTCTTCAAATTCTGCATCTTCGGCCCACTTAATTAACATGCTGTTTACTCTTCTTACAGATCGTTAATATTTCCACAGGGATACTTGCTAGGCAGACTGCCACCTAACATACCTGCCTAACAGTTTACAACTACTACAGAGCTCTTTAATTTAAGGGTTGCTTGGTTTCACGAACTTTGAGGAAGAGCTACATAAGCTTTCTCTCAAAACATGAAATAAACTCCTCCAACCCCAGAACGTCTTCAACTCTCATCCAAATAAAAATCAATAAATAAAAAATAAAATAAAAAAAAAGTAGTAAAACCAGAATTTCCTGATGTGAAGGAAATTCTCCCGATAACTGTGTCCTTGGGCTCTTTGGGGAGGCCAAAGTCCTGTGGGACAAAACCTCTCTCACCCCACAGACAGCAGTCAAACAAAACCTCATCAGGTCACGCCATGTAATACATAATATAGCTTCATTTTCCAAACTAACACCTGACATTATTTCCTCCACACATCACAAAGATGATAATTCTCAAATTCTGAAGTAGCAAACATTCATAGAGCTGTGTTTTATGCTTGACTTTGGGTCAAGTTTCTCCACCCAAGTTCCTACCTCCACAACAATCATATGTCTACACAAAGAACTTTCCCTGACAAAGGTAAAGACATTTTTAATAAAAGTCAAAGTCAGGGATATATACAAGAGGAAAACCCCTCATTTTCTTCATATTTTCCTTGAAATTTGAAATATTAACTTCTCCAATTCCCCCCCCCAATCCTAAACTTCAAGATTTCTTAGACTATCCTTGAGACATTAAAGCAAAGGATAAGCTTCATACTTTTCTCAAGTTTCACATTCCTTAATGTTATGATTAATATCATATTTGCTGTTTAGTCCAATGCACTAAAGAGAACAGTTATTTGTCGATTTTAACTACTGTAAACTTCTACTTCGCTTTACGTGCGCCCAGTGACACGTTAACACTGCTTTTTAGAGACAATATGGCGTGGGTTGAAAGGAAGATCCCCTATTTAATTCTATTACTGTAGCACAGACTTAGTTTACTCAACAAAAAAATTATTGTTATAATTTCTGATTATAAATTTAGGAATGAAACACACAGGAAGAGAAAAAAACCAAAACGTAGATCTGATGTTGTAATGAAAAAAACATGATACATCTTATGAATAAGTCATAACAATGCAAGTGTGTTTGGTTTTTACACTTGACCTCATATTAAATGATAAAGTTTAAGTCCAAACCTGGGGTGGGAGGATGGGAGAGAAAGATGTTAAATCTACTTCGCTTTACGTGCCAGAATTATTCGTTAAAAATTACTGTTATTCGTTAAAAATTACTGTTGATGTGCTTATCATTATCCCCAGAAAAGCAGAAAAACAAAAACTAGGGAGACTTCTCAGCTCTAATTACTACCCTACTGCCATAGTTCCCAATCTCCAGAGATGTAGCCACCGGATACACTTACAATAGAAGTCAGCTAATTATTAGCAAAGAACATTTTATCTTCTTTTACAAATCTCAGATTTTTAAACAGAGTTCTAACTTGCATTATATAATCCAAGGTACTCTCATGTTACATAGAGTATGTATTGATTAGATTTTTTGCCTAAATAGTAACAAGAACAAAAAAGTCCTTACGGTCTTCAAAGCAATGAGCACTAAAGACTCAATACCTCTTGGAAGCCCAACATCATCAATACATGACACAAGCAGAATTCAGACAAATTTTCTCAGACTGATTTTGAACATAGAGAAATTAGGATGCGGAATTTCAAGCTATCTTAGCTGCTATTTAGAAAAATGCAATCACATTCCATCAAAATTACAGTAGCAAAAATTAAGTTCTAAAAATCCTTGATCCGGAGCTCGGACAACTGTTTCTTTTGTATCTACCTGCTGGTGCTGGCTCTTGCAGCCTAAACAAAACCAATTTATAAACCACTTCAACTAAACCTTACCTTGCTGTGGACATTCCAGCTGTCAAGTGTTACATTAAAAAGAGCCTTTAGTGCTTCAATGGCACAATCTGTCTCTTGCAAAGATAAAGGAGGCCTGTCACGATCTTCTGCTGTTTTATATTCTTCTGTCCATCTTACACTCAGAGAACTTTCCAAAGCCTGAGTCAAAACTTGCACCCCTTGTAGTTCCTGACGCAACTGCGATCTGATATCTGTGTGCAGAAGTGACAAGAGGAAAAGGAGACGCAAATCAAAGCATTTAATGTCATCAACAAACTGTTGGTCCTTGCATTTTTCCAGAAGTTTACAGAGCATGGCCGCAAGATTCAGTTCCAAACTGAGCTTCTGTGCAACAGCACTATTAAAAATAATGTTACAGAGGCATTTTAAGGCTTCTACTATAACAGGAAATTCAGACACTCTCTCCAAAGGGTCTTCCACAGTTTCCAGCTTTGCCAGCCTCATAAGTATCTGCATGTTCCTCTTTGTGGTTACAGGCACTAAAACCTTCTTGTCCCTGGAGAGAATCCGGAGGGCCTCCAGGCAGGCAACTTGACATGAAGTTTTTGTGTCTTTTTCAAGGATGTTTAGGATTCCCTCACACAGTTTCTACACAAACACAGATAAACAAAAAAGAAGGAACAGGATTAGCTTCAAAATATTGGTGGCAATAGCTTAGATTTTGATAAGATTCCATTTAACTTTCAAGTTTTTAGCTGACTTGAGTTGAGAAAGTAGGTATTCTGCACTAGCTCTTCAAAATATAAGCTCCTGCAAAAGACCTCCAAACACCATCAAAATTAGTTTTCCTGAGAGATACTGTCCAAGGATCTCAACACTGGCAAAAGCATTAGGCTAAAAGGGCAGGTGCTATCCACTGTTGCCAGCTGCCAAGTTTTCTCAGTATCAGGACTGAAAACCTGAGTAGCCAGAGTAACAAGGCTAGAGAGAAGTGAAACGTTTTAAAAACACATTCAAGTAGAACAATCACACCTACAGTACCTGCAAAATTATAAGCTGAAGCCAAACCAAACCAAAATAACTGCTGCTCAATATATAAATATTAGTATTCAGTGTTTGGTAACAACTATACTTTGTGTTGCCACTTCAATCTCAACTAAGGACTTCTCTCATCACAACATAATGCAGTTTTATTGTAAGACTTAGACTGTGGCAGTTTTATCAAACCAGCAAAACTGCTGTTTCATCAACACAGATTGCTCTTGAAGTCAAAACACTTCACTGATATACTTTATATCTTGGTAACTGCAGGGGTAAACATTACTCATATAAACGCAGCATGAGAAAATACAACACTCACTTTTGATTCGATAAATCAAAAGGGAAAAATGACAGGACAGAAGAGAAAGCTTGATGGGGGAGGAATCCATAGGGGTTTTATGTCGTAAGCGCAGAATAACACTATTTGTGGGTCCCAGAGCCAGAAGTATAGTCACAAAGAAGTTCCCAGGTAAGTGGCAATACAAATGGCATTGTACCTCACAAGACACAATTCCTTCCCTCTTTCCACCCCACAAGCTTTGTCTTGACCATTTACATGAACAGGTTACCAAAGAAGCCAGAGCTGAATAGATAGCCCTACTGCAGAAGTCCACTTAGGATCTGAAATTTGGATTGGGGTCTCAGGTAGTATATGTCAATAAGAAAGTGATGAAAAAAAAAATAATGTAGGAATACTAATAAAGTAAAAAATAGTTCTTAGAGAATGGTCTCTAGAATTGCAGTTTTCATCACCACCACAACAAAAAAGAAGGAAGCAGAGCAGCCCATCACCCTAACGCAAAGTTCAAAACAAAAGTTCCACTTGGGACATCCAAGCAAGTTTAGTTATTGTGATCGCTTACAACTAAAGCCAAAATTAAAAGAAAAAAGGTTGAGTCTAGGCAAATCTAGAACAGACACTCCAGAAGAATAAGGGAGAAAAAAACCCACAAGTCTTCAACAATGTTAAAAGAAAATCTGTAAACAAAGTCAGCCAGTAGGAACTCAATATGATTTCTAGTATGCTTGTCCCGGGGTGAAGCCCACCCAAAAGCACCACCCAGATGAGCAAGACCTTGCCTACATCTCCACAGCCCTGACTAGATTAATCCAGTCAGTGTTTGAAAACAAGAGGTGAGCTCCACCTCTTACTACCACACAAGCAACGTGAGGAATCTTTGTCAGACACTGCAACAGTAGAAACCCCCCGGCTGACCACCTGCTCAGATGCCTAAGTACTTACCAAGGGAATTCCATAGACAAGTACCTGGAAAAAGATACTCAAGTATAGAGTTTTCAGAGTTCGTCAACATTAACCTAATGCTGCTCCCACAGACCTACACAACCCCCTGACTTGAGCACAGTATGCTAGACCTGCATTAAATGGTTTTGAAGGTGGCACCTTTGAAGTGTTTGTTTTTTTTTTTTTTTTAAATGCCTAGGGAACAAAAACTGACCAGTCTAGATCCACAGTCAAATTACCTGGTCACAGCTCAACTTCTGACAAGAATGTTGTTTCTACTGTTAAGAGAGTTTCCCATACAATTTGCTTTGCAAGCTGAAGCAACAGTCATACCGTCTGTTTAGTTTTGAGGAGCAGCACAGAACCCAGCAGACAGTTCAAAGGACTTCAGGAAAAGGTCAGTTTATTCTGCTCCCTGTTTAAGGCCATTTCTGTTACACTCAGCAGTTGCTGACGTCACTTGCTACAGGGTGGTCTGTAGCAATTTACGCAAATTCAACAGCTGGTTCATCAGCTGGACTCTCCCTCTCTTCGGGAACCCTGTAGCAAGACCATACCAACAACACAAGGAGCCAAGTTACCAGCCCTCCCCGAAACAAGATGCTGGGCCAGACAGACTGCTTTATCGGTAAATAAATATAGCACACAACCATCTGATTTTTCATCAGCGGTGCTGAAGGTTTCTTCTAGGACCTTAAATACCAAGGATCACTTCACAAACTACCTGATTCAACCAATATCCACTGAAATTAAGGAAAGTTAATACTCCTTTTTTGTTCGCAGCAGAGCCTATACACACCTTGCATCTACCTCTCTGGTCTTTAATCTCACACACAACCTGAACTCTCATTTGACTACAAAGAGATCAATCCTCCCAAATCCAAACTGATTTTTTTTTCCTTTTTTTTTTTTTTTCCCCCCTCCTGAGTTGCATCTACCTGCTGCTATGGAAGCATCGCTGCAAAATGTCAAAAGCACTGCAGGGGAGATGCCAAAGGGCACCAAGCTCCCACTGACTTGCCGTGGGGGGTGGAAGCCTAACCTTCCCTCCACACACGAGAAGACTAACCTTCCAATTTAATTAAAGATCATAAAAACCATCAACTCATGGCTTCAAATCTTAGTGAAATGCAGCAACACAAGATTCTTAACTCTAAAGAGCTGTACTAAAAATAGATATTAAATAGAATGCTTTTTT
>VXBJ01000704.1:0-93844 GCA_013400055.1 Nycticryphes semicollaris | reverse complement strand
TTTTTTTGAGATTTAGCAACCTTCTTACAACTTAAAAAACCCAAACCATCCGCGTGCTTGTAAGGTGCTTCATTTCCTCTATGTTCTTGAAGCCTTGGCTGGCTGTATAAAAGATTTCACAATGTAACCAAGGCTACAGCTTATGGTAAAATGCATTAAGTATACGGTTTTATGCATAGTATATTAGCAACTAAGCCATCACACACTTAAGAACAAGTTATCAGCTTCCTAGCCATTACATCAAAATACATTTTTAAAAAAAATTAAGACTCACATAAGTGAAAATCATGTAAAAATGCTGACCAAAGTTCCCTGGAGTTAGAGTCATCAAGAGTGACTTTTAAAGGAACCAGCATTCAGTTATGACACTGCCACTTGAGTACTACCAAAATCCATGGAAGTGAACCACTGCTGGCTCGTCTCAGATGCCAAAAGGAATTTAGGAAAAAATAGAGCACCTAACTCCATTTCAAGAATTATCCATTTGAAGTTTTGAAGCAAGGGAAGAAAATTCATCCTATTATGAAACTGCCTCGGAGACAGCTAAAAAAAAATCAACCACCATACAACACATTTGCTGCTTTATTCTTGACAGCGCGAGAGAAAGAACACGCAGAGAAGAGAAACAGGAAAGGATGGGACCACAAAAGTATAGTAATTTTCATTAGGTGGTGGTGCTTTTTCTACCTCCATGTAGGCCATTAGGATGGCATACACTAAGGGGTACGGATGTTATTTTTTTGCTTGGAAATGAAAGGAAGTGAAAGAATTCATACAGCAAGGTACCTCCCTCGTCGTGTAATAGATTATGACTGTCTTAGTTTCAGTGGTTCATTGCTATCCCTTGAATTATTGTATGAAATTAACTTTTTTTGAGTTCTATCCTGTCAGTATTCAGAAGAGAGTCCTACTTTTATTGGTCATGCTACAAAATAAGTGGTTTTCATACACTTTTCCACAGAACTGAAGCAGTTTCTAGGCTTTTTAAACTTTTTTTTATTATTATTGTAAAATACCTTCACTTAGCCATAATTCAAGAATTCTCAGCTTTTGTGCTAACAGCAAGGTTAAGAAAGATCAATATAATCATGTCTTTTGTCTATGCTGCAGCATGAGTAATGTTAAAACAATTTAAAACTTTATTGCCTGTTAAAACAGGAGGCCCAGGAACATCCACTTATCATCTTGTTTTGACAAGAACAGTATTCACCCATTTTGCTTCTTTATCCGGATAGCAACAACACTTCATATTAAGAGCAACACAGTCCTATTGAAAAAAGCAATAGCACAAAATAAGACACCTGTATCATCTTTTTACTTCCACTTTATTTTGCCATCTTTGTTTACAGGCTAATTAGATGGATGTGGCAGGAAAGAGGGATGCACTGTAAGCCCTTAGAATAGGTGCTTATATTTTCCAGGCTACATGTTTGTGAAAAACAGGGTACTTCATGATCTTGCTCTTTGGTCCTTTGGTGACCAAATGTGTTGCCACTCTCTCTTTGTGTCTGAAGATGTTTAGAACGCACACTTGACTGTATATCTGCTTTTTTCAATTCCCAGACTGCTAAACTTTGGCTACATTATGTCAGTTGAATTTACTGTAGCTTCTCAACACCAGAGTAATAAATGTCTTGGTGAGAAAAGCAGCCAATTTCCCTTTATTTGCTTCACCCTCGTTGGCAAGCCATTCTCTTTACTTACACAGGCCTTCAGATTAGAGCAGGATCAAGAGAATATACTCTCCGCTCTGCAAGTATTCACATCCAAGCAAACAACACTGCTTTATTGAATATAGCATTTAATTTAGACACAGTGCTAGAGAAGCACCAATTCAGAGGTGAACAACAAAAGTTCTGCTAAACATTACAGAAATACAGTGCATACCTTCAGTATCCTTTCCTGCACCTTTAGCCTTGAATTATGCCATAGATACTCCAAATACCAGGAGAGGTACGTTTCTTAGTATTCACCTTTTAATTAAAAAAGGGAAAAAACCCAACTTGTTGCTAAATTGAATGGAACTGCACTTTGCTCCCATGTCCCACTTAACTCAATGACAGACCCTGTTAGTAACAAAGTTGCCAGTAAAGTCCATCAAAACCAGAAATCCTGCAACAGTAGAACACAGGAGGTGCACTTGGATTCATATCACCCTCACTCCCTTCTCAAGATCAACTTTTTCTTAAGACTTTGTATACATTCAAGACATAAATACATCCATCTTGATGGAAAAGCAAGTGACATTAGCACAGCGGGAGCAATACGAGTAGAAAATTCTTACTGCTAGTTAGGTTTACCTTAAGCAAAAAATCAAGCTTTTTAAAGAACTGTCCATGAAAACCAAATGAGTGTTTGCTCACTCTTTTAGCACGGGTGTACCAGAAGCTGTAATATCTTTGGCCCCATCAAGCATTATGTGCACATCCTTTATTTAGGAGAATGGGAACATCATAGGTGGCATCAGGTCATCCTTTCTTCTCCTGTACTGGCTTAAGTCCCTCTAGTTCTCTTTGTCTTCAGACTCTTGTTTGTCATCATTTTCAAATTTCAGTTTTAATTAAATTCTCTCGAGGGGTTCAAGTGAAGTATGTTCCCAATTTAATTCAACCTAGTTCTGCAGCTGTTCAATGGTGAGAATGGTTAATGAAGTCAACTGTAGTGCCACACACAAAGTTCAAGGAACCGTATTTCCTCAACAGGCCATATAGGCCTACTATTATTTACCCCATCTGCATTGCTGTCTATTCCTCAAACTTACCTTTTACTTTGCTATAACCATGCGCTGTCACAGCAGACTCCACCCAACTTCAAGGAACTGAGAAGAGTGTTAGCAGTAATGACAACAAACTGGACATTAAGTTTTACAACAACTCTTAAGTTTCTGTGGCTCTCCAAGTTATTCAGAAGCTTCTCTTAAAAGGCCCCTCTCCACTTCACATACAGCAAAACGAAACATTTTACATTTTTCTTACATTTTCACTAGACTATACAAAACAGTGTTGTAGAAAAGCAAAGAGAAACTTAAGTTTCTCGCAAGGCAGAGATAAGCCTCTCTACTCCTGGAATCTCTTAACTTGGAACTGATGAATAAAAATGTTGCCCCATCATTTCCGCTAACAGGAGCGGCATTAAAAGAATAAAATGTTTTATTCTGCTATTAGGTTTCAGAGTTAAGTATCCAAAACAGTAAGAAAGTACGCCCAAGAGTATTTGAGATATTAGTTCAAGCTTTTGTTTTCTCTGGAAGTCAAGACAACATTTATGTAACATTTATAACCAACGGTGCTGAATTATGGAACAATTAGATAACCTCCTCTAAAAAGGGAGGCCATGCCAAACTTTTGCCTCATGGAGAGGCGTGGGTGGGAAGGAAGGTACACCCTTGAACTGCTTCAGGATTTGGTCCACTGCCTTTGAAAAACTTTTGGCAGCAGCCTGCCAGCTCTGAACGTGACAGAGGCCCAAGTCACAGGTTTGACTGTGTGAGATCTTAGGCCAGCCGGCAACTCCGCAGGTAAGGCGAGAAGCACGCACAGAAAGCTGTGTTGCCAGAACCAGTGGAATAAATACCTGGTTTAGAGTCACAGAGAGGTGAAATCCTGCATAGCTGCTCTCTCGGCAGCTCTCCTTACCCTCCCTGCTGAACAGGGAGGGGGAGAACCCTTTATAACCTCCGTAGCCCAGTGGTGAAAGAAGGGTTTCAATAGGAGAGATGGGTTTCACTGGTTTGACATAAGCCTTAATGGATGTAAAAACTAAAAAATGCTGGGAGTGGGAAGGACCAGAGGGAATTAGAACACATGCTCAGTATTAATGAAGCATACTTAGTAAACTTTGCTTCTCTTACAGCCTGGTACTCCCTTAAGGGGTTTCAGTAAAGTCAGAACAATAACAACATTAATACTGAGATACCACACAGCACGCCCACAGGAGCGCCTGAACTTAGTATTTTTATAGGACACTCACTAACCTACTTTAAAAGCTTGCAATGAAGTTACTGGGAGGAGAAAAGCTCCGTGCCTTTGTGGCTGCTAGAACGTTCAGACCTCCCAGAAGTGTCACAGTGTCAACAGCACTATCTAGTAAAGAGGGTCTTCTGAGATTTAGAGCGTGACAGCATCTTGCACCATCAACATAGTTCACTGCTTCCATCCTGCCAAAGTTCAATTATGGTACAGTCCACAGCCTTAAGGAAACTCCCTACATCATGAACTTAATTAGGAAAGTCCCACAATACATTTTATTTGATTTACTATCATTTATTTCAACACCTTTAGAACATTCAGCAATGAGAGAGAAAAGACTGTTTTGGTGATTGTCTTCCTACTAAAGGAGGCCTTAAATTTTAGATCCATTATGTTCAAATTGAACCCAAACAATAAATCAAGAAAACTGATCTCAGTCTTTAAAGATTTAGATTACAGGACTGACCCAACACAGGAAGCCTGAGACAGCAGAGTGGAAACCAGATTTTATAGGTACTATGAGAGGGGAAGCAGACAAAACATAAGGCATTGAAGAGGAAATATGTCAAATCATGAAGACCCTACCACTTCAGGTATATAATATGGCTTATAAGTAATATTCTTACATTCGGCTGCTGCTTCCCTTCCTCCCCCCCCCACCTACCCCTTCCTCCCCTAAACTCAGCACCTTCAGCCAATTTAAGAAGTCAGCCTTGCTTGCTACCTTGGACAGACTTACTTTCTCTGTTCTATTACCTGGGAAAACGGTGCTGCAGCTCCTTCCTGTTGTGTAATGCCATGGCTAACTAGGGAATCAGTACTGACAGACGTTTTCAGGCCACAAACAGTGCTGTAATTTTCTTGCCATTTTAAGTCTGTAAACACCGCAAATGTGTTGCTGCCTCAGAAGCAGGATTTGGGCCTGTCAAGGTATAAATGATGGAGAACAAAGCTATTAAATGATGAGAAAGTGGTTCTAAAAAAACCACTTTCCCATTTGTATTAGGACATGTGAGGCTTGAGCTGAAGTGCCTGCTGTGTCCCATTGAGAGGAAGACCTTACGCTTGACATTTCTCTCCAAGGTGACTGCCCAATCAAGTTACCAGATATTCATTTTCCAGAGTTGATTCCAGCATCGACCTAAAGAACCCACTGTTTGCATCAGCCATGCTATGCTGCTGTGAAGTGCTGAAGTTCCAAAGACTCAACCCTTCCCAGCAAAAAAGTCAAGCACTTCTTGGCTGGCCGAGACCTATTTTAGATTTCTAGGAGACGGTTAAGCTCCTCTGAAGCAAACACACTACCTTGATTTCAGCTGCTATTCCAGAACACACCTCTCATTGGTAATTATTATACTGTTCACACACACAAACCAAAAACGAGCGTTCAGAAATTCGTATTTTTTCAATAGGAACGGCACCACCCATATCTGCCTGGTATCTGAGCAGACCTTACAGTACAACACAGGTTGCCAACTGACTTATATCCATAGCATCCACCATATAGGCCAATGCAGACACATACATCGTTAAACAAAACAACCAGGACAAGTAAGAGCTCTCATGACAATCTTGTGGGTTTTATCACCCTATGATGTATTAAAGTCCTCTGACTATGTCCAGATAGACAAGCTCAATAGCATTACCTCTCTTCCTGCCTTCTAGAGGACACAATCTACTTTTCCTCCTGGAGCTCAGTATTACAAATTCACTGCTAATTTAGTTTACAGCCTAAAGCATCGTGATTTGATAGCCACATTACAGCAGAAGAAATTTTACTATCCAATACACCCAGATTCTATAGTCAAAGTGTCGGTTTGTCCTAACTTTCTTAATATTTTAGAGCAAATCACTATTGTATACAAGGTTGCCCTCTCTCTAACAGTATCCAACCTAGCAAAGCAGAAAGCTCTGTTATGCCTACATTACAACACAATTACGCTAGAGACACAGCTTTGATGTAATTCTAAGGTTGCAGCTGAAGTTGTGTGGTGAGGCAGTGAAAGAACTTGCATTGCTGCTGTGGATATTTCGCTTGCACTCTTGCAAAAGGCATGAATGACTGACAACAAAGTCTGTGAAACCTGCTGGAGTAAATAACTAAAAGAAAATTTACTCTTTGACATAAACAAACCCAACATGCAGCAAGAAACTGGTAAGAAGCATGTATCGCATTCATCAGGTTATATGGCAAGTACAGCTAAGCACTAGAAACCAAAGACTAAACATCCTGAAGTCCCTCTGTATTTGTCCCCATACCTGAACTTCAAGTCTACCACATGATTTTATCATGGATTGCTACCCTTGGTGTGAACCCTCTTTCACTTCAAACATTCTAAGCTAATAGCAGCAGAACTGCTTGTACTGTCAACCAAGTGTATTTTGGTATCAATAAACAAAAATAATGGAGCTTGTTTCTGTAGTGGCATTAATTCTGGTGACAATTTCGGTAGTTTGCACTTAGCAAGAGCATGGTACCATTTTATATTTCAATTTAAAGTAATTTTATTTTTACCTTCACTGAAGGATAAAAGGAGAATGGTGGATGTTTTACAGACACTAAGGTTATTGAGCAATATATAGATTAAAAAGGGCACATATAGTCCTGTGACCACAGTACTGAACATCAGTTTGAAGTAAAGCCACAGATAAAGCCAAACATTTAATAATTTTATGTAAGTCTTTTGAAGCTTTAAAACTGTAGAATTCTTCAGTGGCATCTGTTCAGACGTGTATTTTCTTACCTGCTTCCCAGAAATCCATGAAGACAGATGCAGGAACAAAAAAAAACCCTACACAGCTTTTGATTATCAAGTATATGCACACAATGCCTTTATAAAAGTGACTTATTGCATAGGATTAAAGCCATTTCCAGTAAGGATGTAATGCTATGAAAATGCAATTTAAAAAAATAAATTAATTTAAGAGTGGAATTAAGTTCACTTACTGTCCTAAGTGCTTCTTGATGAGCTTTGTTCAGCTTTAAGTTAATGTCACAGAAAGAATGACAATTTGCCCAGAAAATGTCAAGAACGTAACCAATTAAGTAATAATTCTATCAAGATTTCCAGAATACTTCTTAGCAAGACAGAAGTCACAACCAACTACAGCAAAAGGCTTGAAACACCGAAAAACACATTATGCAACTCTAAGTACTCTAAAACATTCACCTTGCAAAACTATCAAATGTAATGGTCGTAGTGGCTATGCTCAACTACAGCTTTAAGCACCGATTCAAATTTACATATCCTATAATTAAGGTATTTCCCACAAAAATCCCATTTTAACTCTGTATTTAACACCTATCTAAATCTCAATCAAGAAAACTACATATATCAGTGAGGGGAGGAAATCTCATGAAGTCTGTAACAGCTATTCTGTAAGAATACAAAGCTGGAAGAGTGTAGAAAAAGCTGGAAGAGATGTTTTCAGAGAGGTCCCAGAACTGTGAAAGAAACCTATTCTACAGGAAGATTGGGGAAGGCTTCTAGGCCACAATCAGGTTTGATTTTATTTTGATTTACAAGAGACAACAGCAATATATACCACAAATTCGACGTAACTTTCACCATTACTTTTGTGCTGAACTGCATACTTGTATACAAGAGTGAAGTCAAGCTAAGAGGTCTTCAAGTCATCTGCATAACAAGTAATTGTCACTTAAGCTTACTGTACACGTAACTGATGGCTTTGTAAATGCAAAGGACAGAGATACTTATCCTACCCATCTACCCATTTCTACCAGAAAATGACTTAAGGCCTGAAAATATTTAGATTTTGCACAAAATCACGGAAAGAACTGATGTGTGTCCAATATGAGACAAGTTATCCTTGCAGCAGTGTTGCAATTCTGATTTCAAGCTTGGTGTTTATTTCAGAAATAGAGGAAACATGCAGCCTCATTCACTAATGAACATTTTCTGAATAAATATGCAAATCAGCCCCAAAAACTAATTACAGAAAATGAAAGGAAGGGTCTTGTCACTACAAATTACGCCATAAAAATAACAGGAAGAAAATAATAAATCAAGGACAGACCAAGCTCTAAATGTGAGGCTGTGGATGGATCTCAAGGGATCTATTAAGCCCTGGCATACCTCTACAGCTCCATGCTACAACACACAAGTATTTCCCATCTTTGGAACCTGACATGCACAATAGACCTTCTGCTGATTACAGCTACCTTTGGATTAACAAGGCTCTGTAGCTTTGCCTCCCTTACAGCTCCATAGCTTTATTCTGTAGTTATCCCTTCACTGTAATCTGTAATATCCTTTAAGTGTCTAACATAGACAAGAAATTGCAACCTGCTGAGAGGAGAAAAAACACAAAGACTGTACTACAAAATGTTTATCTCCAATACAGAAGGAAAAAGTATCTTTATTTCCCCAATCAAATCTGTCTCCCCAAAAATTATTTATAGGCCTTTCTGTTACTACTTTTATTCAAGACAGAGGTTTTTGCTAGGCATGTTTGCTTACCTTTTTCAGGAAAAAAAAAAAAAAAGGGGGGGAACACATAGTTATCATGTCTCTTGCACAAAAGAAATAAAATTTAAAACAGAACTTCATAATCACTAATTGCATCATTTCACAATAGGAGCTAACTTAAAAGACTGCTTTTCCTTTGTCATGCTTTAAACCAGGGCAGGTACGTAGCTCAATAGCCTATTTTACTCACCTTTCTTTCGTCTTCATCTGCTGGATCAAATCTGAAAATGGCCCGATTCTGTAAAAGATAAAAAAATAAAAGAAGAGAAGAGTTTGCATTTGTTCTATGAACGTCAGCTGCCAAGTATGTAATACTGCAAAACTGTTATAAAACTTCAGGCATCTGGTTAAAACTAGCCTCAGATAATGAGGCCATAACCATGTCAACTCATGTCATTTCCCATTCTACCCAACAGCAAGACCTTCAGTAAGTGGCTCCAACTAATGATTTTGCAATCACCTCACTGCTGGTGCAGAGCAAGGCTTGACCTGTGGGGCTGTGCTTTGCTTCTGACGCAAGTGAGCAACCTCACACATGGCACTTCACAAGGTGAAAGACATTAGTTATAGTCTTATGTTTTACAGAAACCTCATTACTCAGACTCTTTCCTGAGCAGTTCTTGTTTATAAAGCTTTTGACTGCACTTTAAAGTGTTTCAAACTGGAACAACCATAGTCTAATCTTACCCAGAAAACAAGTAGCCTAAATAAAGTAAGCCTTACTACAGAAACTACCTCTTTCTGCATTGCGGCGGTTTCCAGAAGACATTACCAAGGTATTTGTTTCTCTGGTACAGTTAAACTCAAGATAGCCATGGTCTAACAATGAATACTTATTTCCTGTTAAACACTTCAAAGACTAGAGTCCAGTTCTAGGTTAGCATCCTCAAGTATGTTATTAGTGAAACATTACTCATATGATATAAAGTTTATTCAAGGAAAACAGCAGCAATACCAGAGAGTTATTTTAATGACATTTTAAAACTTCCAAGATGAAGATTAGGCATGAGCAGCTTTTAAAACAATAAAAGTATCAATTTCTATTATTTCTAATACACAACTTCCTACATCAGGTAAGTGACTGAAAAACAAAAAAGTGACCCCTATTAGTGGATCTCTTATCTTTCATGACAGAAGCTCACAAGTACACATAAAGCCATTGGACATCTATCCTATCATCAAGGTTTACCACTATCAATGAGATCCTTGAGGGTGATGAGAAAATAATTCCTTTCCTTTTTCTTACAGGGCTCCCAATAACACCACTGAACAACACAAGTTCAGGAAAATGCTAGCCAAGAGCAGGTGAACATTAACCGGATCAGCAATTAACCAAGAGAAGGCAATCTTTGCATTTGAACATGAACATTTTTGAAAGTTTACCAGAAGAAATGTAGGGAAAGCAAGTAGTCTAAGTTCTGGAGGAAGACAGATTTGGAACAATGATCGCAAAAGTATAGAGGAGCAAGACCTAGTAATTTCTCTCATTATAGTTATTTTATAGCCAGCTGCACCTTAGAACTACACATCCTTTCTCTTCAATTAAAGCATATTTAATTTGTTATTTAGAAAAAAAAAAAAAATCTAAAGAAACCTAAAGCCCAGAAGAGGCATGCAGAGAGATCTGGAACCTGAAGTACTTGTGCCCACAGGCCCACAGGCAATATATCCAAGTTAGTATTGTATTGCACAGAGGTATGTAGAGGAAACATTAAGGCAAACTTCTTAACAAAAAACACTAAGAGAAATGTCATATTGAGACAGTATTAAAGGATTCCCATCCCACTTCAAAAGAAGTGTTTAGCTACACACAAAACTCCAAGACTTCATTCAAAGACTTGAAATCCAGAATAAGAAGCACATCAGCTCTCACTCTGTCCTTGAGAAATCATCTTAAATCTAAATAATTAATCTGGGGAAGCTGCTGAGAAGGCATAAAATCCAGTACAGCAGAATTAAGAAGTGATGTTTGTGTGCGCTTTTTGATGGAACACATTTAACAAAGGGTAATTTTCAAATACGGACTTGAGACAAAAGGTTCCCTCAATCTAAATCCTTTCTCTGTATGTTTGAGGTTGTCAAGTTAAGAGTTAGGTGTGTCTAATGAACTCTAGGCCTACCAACCTTTCAGAGGAAGTGCCCTGCAACTGCATCCATCCCCACATTTGAATTTCATGTGCACAAAGGCAGCCTACAGCAAGACCGTTGCTCAAGCTTCTCCTAGAAGCTCAAGTTTCAGTGAAGATATCAGTTATTGCCATTGTTAGACTTAAAACAGATTGAACCTAAGAGAGCAAACTTCAATCCATCCCTTGGAGGATGAAGAATAACCATACACCAATCCATATTCATTTGGCTTTTCCCCTAATCACAGAGCCAGGAATCTTTAGCTGAAAGCCCGGATGTTTGTTCCTATAACGGATTCCTAAATTTCATCTGACAGATAGTTCAACACCAGTGCATTCAAATTACATCCAAAGCAAAAATCCAAGTCAGTACCAGCTTTAGGGACTTGTGTGTCAGTCAAGGAAGTGTCTACACGCAGGAAAGACGTGTGATGGGTTGAGATGCGATCTTGAGAAGTAGACTATATTGCTCTACTGAAATCTAGGTGTCAAAATGCCCCTGGGGGGCAGGGAAGAATTAATAAAATCCACCTAACACCTAGCTTCGGTCCAATTTTTGCTTCCCAACATTACCAGGAAATCCCTTCACTTCTTGACTTAGCATGCACGTACCATACTGCAATGGCAGTAGACATTAGGTACTCTTATCACCCATCAGTGTTAAAAGATCAACCTGTTGTAGCCCTGCTTTTAGCTGTCTCTCCTTTTCCCTTTGCTTGGCCAGAAACACAGAAAAATCAGGTGAGATCTGGAAGTCCATTTTACGCTCCCACCGCAAGGCTACTCCTCTGCACATTGACAGGGTCACCGCCAAAGCAGTGCAAAGGCCCCTCTCCCACATGCCAGCCAGACCTGGGGCAGGTGAGTGGGTAGCGCGGTGTTGCTATTATTCAGGAGACCTCGGTGTTACTCCGTCCAGCCTCTTCCCGCAGGTGTACGCAGGTTAGAAGAGTTGCGAGACAAACCTGAGCTGTGGAATACACTCTCTGCACAGCCTCGCCGCCGACAGCCCACTATGTCACTCGCCAGGCAGGTAAAGCGGAAGGCACAGGGGGACCCAGCCCGGCAACGGGCTGAATCCACCCGCGGCACCGCCGTGTTTGCGCTCCCGTGACAGCCTGCTTTCCTCCGGGCACTGCCCTCGCTCCCCGCCCCGACACCGCCGAGGCTGCCACACGGGGCAGCGCAGGGCAGGCAGACGGGCGGTGCTGGGCGGGCCGCCCCGGCGCTGCCCGCTGAGGGAACGGCTGCAGGAGCGGTGCCCCGGGGACAGCGCAAGAGCCTCGGCCGGCCGGGGGCACGGGACCCTCGTGGCCCGGTGCCAACGGCCGAGCGGGGCGGCGACACCACCGGGGGGTGGAGTGGTGGTGAGGATGCCCGCCCTCTCTCTGTCCCTCCTTCCCTCCCCCCCTCCCCAACGGCCCATTACCTCCTCGTTGTACCGCGCCAGGACCCGCTCCACCGCCTCGGCGCCACCGCGCCCCTCCACGGCCTCCAGCACCGCGCCCAGCTCCATGCCTGCCCGGCCGCCGCCTGCCCGTCCCAGCTCCGCTCCGCCGGCAGCTGCCACCGCCCCGCCGCGCCCTGACCTCCCACCCCGCGCCTTCTCTGACGTGACGTAACGTGACGCAACGCTCCCCTTGGAAACTAACCCGACTGGTGGGCAGCGTTGGCACGCTATTGGCTAGAGGGGGGCGCCCGCGTGCGCCGCCGAGCCTTTCTATTGGCTGCCCTCCCGCCCAGGCCCACCAGCATGGGAGGACTGCGTCTCCCGGCATGCCAAGCGGCGCCCAGCGCCGATCTGCGAGACTTCGGTGCCGCGGGGTACGATGGAAGTCGTAGTCAGCGCCCGGGCAGCCCTGACGAGAAAGGCGGCCGGGCGAGCTAAGGAGTGAGGGTTCGAGACCCCGCAGGCGCCGCGCCGGCAGGTAGAGCGTCCTGGGGTCACCCAGTGGCACAAAGCACACACGACATTCGTCCCACTCGTTTGCCTGGCAGCAAAACAGAACCCTTTTCCTCACGTCCAACCCTCCAGAGTGGCAGGGGTGCACAAAAGTTCTCCATGTACATTTGTATTTCCCTGGTACTCGGCACTGGTGAGGCCCCATCTTGAATCTTGGGTTTTGAACCCCCAACAAGAAGAAATGCATTGAGGTGCTGGAGAGGATCCAGAGAATGGTAACGGAGCTGGTGAAGAGCAAGTCCTGTGAGGAGAAGTTGAAGGAGCTGGGGTTGTTCAGCCTGGAGAAAAGGGGGCTGAGGGGAGACCTTGTTGCTGCAACTATCTTGTCACCTACAACTACCTGAAAGGAGGTAGCGGGGTTGGGGGGGACAGTCTCTCATCCCAGGTCACAGGTGACAGGACAGGAGGAAATGGCCTCAAGTTGCACCAGGGGAGGTTCAGATTGAATGCTAGGAAAAACGTCTTTACTGAAAGGGTTATCAAGCATTGGAAGAAGCTGCCCAGGGAAGAGGTTGAGTTGTCATCCCTGGAGGTATTTCAAAGATGTGTGGATGTAGTGCTGAGGGACATGGTTTAACGGTGGACTCAGCGGTGTTAGATTTACTGTGGGACTAGAAGATCTTAAAGCTCTTTTCCAACCTAAACATTTCTATGATTCTATGTAGACAGACACCTCTCTCTGAGGAGCAGCATGGCGGCCTTCCAACAGCTGTATGCATATCTATTTGCAGAGGGGTTGAGATATATGTATATATGTGTATATATATATATGTATTTGGAAGGTGTGGATGTGGGTGTGAGCAAGCAGGACTGCGCAGAGGAGAGATGCCGGTGCCATGCTGCTGCTGTGTTCTGTTTGGGAGGTGGTGGGAGAGGAGGGTGGGCTGTGCCAGCACGGCCGCCAAACCAGAGCCTGCAGTAACAGAGCAAAAGTGAGCTGTGACTCTACAGCAGGACCATAGGATTAAACTACGCTGAGGAGATATGCAGCATTTCCATACTCAGTGTGCCCTGCAAGCAAAATTCATTGTCCAGATAACAGAAAACAATATAACGAAGTTAACAAAAAACCACGGCAATAAAACTTCAGAGGGAGCTGCAGTCATTCTCTCCTTGATGTATTAATTTCTTCAGCAGCAATTCAGGAGGTGCTCCTTTAATCTCACAAACAATCATCTCCATGGCAGAAAATACCAGGAGAGGTTTCATCTGCAGATGGACAGTGGCTCCAAGGGGTGCTGAAGGTGCTAAGATGTGCCAGTGTATGCCTGTGTGTTTAAGATGTAGACCCAAACTAGGGTCTGAATTTTCTGGTTTGGGGTTTCTTGCCACAATGTGTTGAACTGGGATCCAGAATATCACAGTCATCGGACTGCAAGGAGTAACAAAATCCAGCCTGAAGCGCATAACCTTTCCTCCCGAGTCAGGTGCGTGTGTATGGTAATGCAGCTTTTGAAAGAAATTCAGTAAAAATAATTCTTTCATTCATTGATTTACAATTTCATCATAAAGCATAAGTCTGCTTAGATTTACTTTACAGCACTGCAAAACACTCATTTTACTTGTTAACTCATTGCCACTTAATTCTATTCTCTTTAAATGAAAAAAAAAAAACCCTAAAAATAAAGATTAGAATACTGTTACTGCCCTTTAAATGCACATTGTTATTCATCATCAGTGCATTTTAGTTTCCACTTTAGGTAGCATATGAAGGATTAGGATTTCAATGAAAGAGGGGGACAGAATAAATTGCATCCTCTACCAAAGAACTGCCAGACCTTTTCAGATGGGTGCATACCATGAGCCCTTCCCATGTTCGTCAGCTTTATCTAAACCTTCCAAAGCAATGTCTGCCCCTGAATTTCATGGGTTTCAGGGTCAGTCACAACAGAATTGTGGGGCTGGGGAGGTCAGAGGCCATTTTTGTCAAAGGGTAGTGACCTTAGCAGCAAGAGGTAGCCTGACAAAAACAGGATTCGTGTTAGTGAATGGAGTTCTCACTGCTCTTCCCCCGCTGAGTCTTTTTTCTACCTGGTAATGAAAAATCTTGAAGAATTGTAATGGATTTTTACATGCATACATACATATATGTTTGTGTGTGTATATACATCTACTTAAAATATATATGTTATGTTAGTTATGCTAAAATATCTAATACTACAATATATTACATTGCATATGCCGCATACATCCATCTTTGGTTACATGTCAAAAAGAAAAAGCCCATGAAAAAGACCACACTTTTAATATAATGTGTTTGCTGTGAGAGAAGAAAGAGAGACAGAAAATTAGCAAGGAAAAAAGAAAAAGAGAAAGAGAACAAGGAAAAGAAAAAGAAGAAGAAAAAAGAAAAGGGAAAAAAAGAAAGAATATAAAAGAGAAAGAAAAGAAAAAGGAAAAGGGAAGGGAAGGGAAGGGAAGGGAAGGGAAGGGAAGGGAAATAAAAAGGAAAAGAAAGAGACAATAAAAAAGAAAGAGAAAGGGAAAGGGAAAAAGAGAAAGAAGAAAAAAGAAAGGAAAAGAAAAAATTAAAAAGAGAAAGAATAAAAAAGAAAAAAGAGAAAGAAAGAAAGAAAGAAAGAAAGAAAAGAAAGAAAGAAAAAGGAAAAGAAAGAACAAGAAAAAAGAGAAAAAGAGAAAGAAAAACATGTAAATGAGTTGGAATATTTTGTCATGTAGTATAAAACCTTCTTCAAAAAGATTTATTCAAGAACCAAGAGTTTCAGTAACCATGGTCAAGGAAAGGGCTTAATTAACAGTCTGCAGGCTCTGACTCAGGAGGTTTGTCAATTTGTCCTAGGATGACTTCAACGTGTCCTGCCCCAAACCAGCCGTTCTGCCCAGAGCTTATCATCCTCTCACGAGCCGCTGCACTTCACAGCCTGGTCTATACATGCCCCTGTGACCTGAAAGCTGAGGCAGTTTACATTAATATGGTGGGTTCTGACCTGTGGTGGTTGAGGAGGGGGCTTGCTTTCTCTTGGAAAAAATCTGCAGCAGATAGCGATGTCGACCTCTGTAGAGCTGCATTCGGAAATCTATATGTTGCTCCCCATGAAAGCCCAGTTTAAATTTCAAAGCCCTCATCAGGAACCGGTTCAAAGGTATTTGGAAGTACGTGCTCAGATTCCTGTGGCATCAACACAAGTTTCTAAATGAATTAAAAAAATAAAGAAAGAAGAAGACAGACTGTGGAGGTTCTTTTGTAAAAGACATTCAAAGCCCTGTCTGACTGATGATGTTCTGTGGCTCTTTTTATGAGCGTTTTGTGATGCTGCTGCTGGTTAAAATTCCTTCTCCCAGCAATTCGTGCATGGTGTTGCCATTTTCCAAGCAGAAAGTCTTTATCATCTCTGGGCCTGACATTCCATCCAATACCCCTCCATGCTCCTGAACAGTCTCCCTGGGCTCTTCAAGTCAGGATAAATGAGCTGTCCTCAAACATGTTGAAGGATATAACACATTTTTATACTAAAATATTATTACTTTCTTCTCTCTTTCAGTCAACGGGGATTAGACTTTATTTTGTTTAACAAGCTGTTGTAAGAAAAGGTAGGAAGTGCTTCTGGCTTCCCTTGAGTGGTGCTGGTGTTCACCTCCATCCTCATCCTTCCAAAGACCCGCCTTCGAGTTACCGCTCAGTTCTGCCCACAAGTGTCTCATCTGTACATCTGGTCCTTGGAGGGACCACGGTAGGTCAAGGTCAGCAGTCCCTCAGGTCACTGGAGACTGATCCATGTTCCAGTGACAGGGAATGAGTGAACGGGAGCTCTTGGGGCAGATGCGATGCAATGCAGAGATTTGGAATCCACTGGAGAAGAAGTGGGTTTTTCTCTTCTAGTGACACCGCCTTTCTTAGACTAATTTCTGACAGTCTTGATGAGGCAGGTATTCCTGTGCTTGTTAATTAATAGCCCAGAATCAATGCTTTGATCCTAAAAATCTTCCATAACAAAATGGAAAGTAGGGCTTTGGTCTCAAACACATCAAAACTCCAGCTGCTAAAGACTGGCCACTCGAAAAATTTCCTCAGGTGACTTACCTTCTTCATATGTGGGCTGTTTTGCCTGAAGGCAGCTTGCGTAAGAATAAAGTAGGTGAGTTAGTCTAAGCCCGATCCCACCTGTCATTAATAAAAGTGAAGGGTAAAGGTATATCGAGTAATAACAGCAGCTGACGGGGGTAACATTTCAGAAGGTCTGTGACACTGACCCAGGAAACAAGACTTTCATCAGATACATAAAGGTGGAGAAAGGCTCCTGCTGTGTTTCTGAAAAGCCCCACCAGGACCTTGGCTGAATACTTAAAAGCCTGAAGACGTGCCAAACCTGGCCTGGAACACCCTTCCTCCCTCAGTCCTTGCAGATCTCCAGCTTGTTCCTGTAGTTACTTTAGACCCCAAACTCTTCACCAGTTATATACGTTCTCAAGTCCTTCATTGGATAAAAAACCACATGGTCACATTTAGGGGTTTTTAAAGGTTTGCAGCTTGTAGAAGTTATTGTATTTAAGTAAATTTAAATGGTACCTATTTAATTTCAAGAACTTTATTTGAGTGTGAAAATCCCTCATATATCTTGCACAGCTGTACGAATAACACTTCCGTCCATTTTAGGCATAAACATGGTTATCATCACACTGGGTGCTATCAAAGATTTTATTTACAAAACAATTACTGAAATGCCTGATGTCATATTTCCATTTATTTATTTCTTACCCATAGGGTAATAGGTCCACCATAATTGCTTGGTGCATTTTATAATACAGAGGAAAAAGCTATGTTAATAAAATCTAACAAAACCTCACAAATAACTACAAATCTGACAGAAAATGTCTAAGAAAAATTCTCCCCAAAATACAATACATTTTTCCACACATACACAGTACAGAATAAGTTCAAAGGCACAGCTTTGAATTTTGCTTTTGTAGAAGTATATAGAATTATCACCACGTGAAGGAATTGAGAAAACAGTTTCATACCTGGCAATAGGTAATTAAATGAATAATCATGTTTGCATTGTCATTTTCTTTACATAATTGCTTCATATCACCATATTTAACATATGTGGCTCTGAATCCAAAATCTTCCCAGTCCCCAAGTCCCTTCTTAAGCTTGTCATTACTGACCAGAGAAATTACATTTTTCCAGATTGTGCAAACTTAACACAAATACATATATAATAAGGACAATAGTCAACTTAAGGCAGTGTATAATTCAATGCTACATGTCTTTTCTTCTCTTTTGTAAAGATCAAACTTAGTGGATCAACAGAAAGGTGCATCAATATACAAAGTTAGGTGTAAACTGAAACCTACAACACATGTCTTTTAAGGAGCCAGAGGGAGGAGTTGATAAGAACGAGGGATGACTTGGCAGAACGGTTTTTAAGGAATGCATTAAGAGCTTAAAAGAGGAACAGATGACAGAGTTTTGTTGGGGGTGAATTTCCTGTCTTTAATTCAAATTATAAATAGGTCCTGTTCCAGTAATGTTTTTGTAAGACTTATTAACATTTGTCAATAAGAGAGGGGGGCAAAAGTGGCTCACTCAAACTGACATCACACAGGATTGGTCCACATGCCAGAATTAAAAAAGGCACAGATTGGCCCAAAAAAGTGGTCTAGAATAGCACAAAATTCTTTTTCGGCTACAGGAACAGTCAGTCACACTGGTCTGCGATCTGCCCACATTATGAACTATGTTTATCTGCCCAGGATCTTTTCCATCTTCACCTCCCTTGAAGAACGTTCATGAACAGTCCCACATAATATGAAGTTTTTATAACTCTTTTAAGTCCGTGGGCTTAGCTAATACCAAGTCCTTCTCACTTAGCCCAACCTGTGGTGGCTTCCCCGTTGATGTAGGCAAAGCCAGGAAAGTGTTGCATGTGCTCGTATTCAGAATTTCTGCGCGTAGTCAAGGGGGTGTACATGTCACTGGAATTTCCATATCTCGTGGAGTGCATGGATGGGCTCGTGTAGCAGGAGTTTGCGGCCGGGACCTCCGGCCAGCGAGGAGTCACTGGTGTGGGATGCAGCCTTGGAGTACTGCTCATCAAACAGGGCTCCATTCTTGATGTCGGGCTGTTGAAAGGGTACTACAAGAAAAGCAAATTAAAGAATTATCTACTACGTGCTTAATTTTAAAATAAGGGCCGCTGGTGTCACCATTCTGTGTTTAACAAAACCAAAATCGAAATGAATTGGCAGCCTTCCCACGAGCAGGTATCATGCTGGAGGTGGAATATCAGATAACTAGTGCCTGCAAAGTGTCAGGGAACGTCTTGCAAAGCAGACACTGCGTTTAAATACTGAACTAATTTGTCACAGAGGCGGCAGGTATATCCGGGAGCAGAAAAATAAATTTAATTCATCTATTTTTTTTTTCTTCTCACAGCTTTTACTTGGAAACTAGCTATTCAGTAAAAAAAAAAACCCTATAAAAAGTAGAAAATGTCCCAACTCTTGTTCACTCAACTGAGTTTTGAGGGTGGAGAGCAAAAGGCTCTTTATTATTGGAAAGGTGCCTTCCCTTTTAAATGCTCACAAGCCACCCTGCCAGTTTCTGCAGGGAAAATAGTGTGGTCTGGCCTCAGAGTGAGCAGCTAATTGGAGAACTTGTGAGAAGAGGCAGGCAGAAGAAGAATCTCTCTATTCCCCAGCTGTTCGCGGTGACAGTTGGAAACCAGAAATCAAAGAAGTCTGACAAATGCCTCCCACTAAGGAGAAGATGTGCTGAGGATAGAATAAGGCAGGAAAGCAGAGAAGAGCTTTTGCTGCCCAGGCTGCCCGGCAACAGAAAGCAAACTCGTGCTGACGGGTGGTTGCTTCACCTGTAGTTATCTGATTGCCCGGCTTATGGGTCATCTGTGTGCTCTGCCTGAGAAAGGGCTGTCTTTGCCTTGCCCTCCGATTACCCACCTGCACCGCAGAGCCGGACCCTGCACACAGGGCTCTACCTTTTTCTGCAGAAGAGTGTCATGATTTTAGATCTCGTGGTCTTGGATTGTTCCACGCTGTGACGCTTCCTTCGCTAGAAAGCTGCCATCAGAACAGCACTATCACTTCTCCCGGTGCTCGCACACCTTGCAAGCTGCGTGCCAAAATTTTATACGGCTGGGGGGTGTAAAATCCCTTCCCTGTGTTTTGGAGAGTCATGGAGGGAGGAGAACTGCCACAGTTATTCTCAGGAGGGAGATGGCAGTAATTCCCAAAGGGTCTCATTACAATACTCCACTGCCGGATGGAATCTGGGGTTAATTAGTTGCATAAGTGGGTCCCCAAGGCAATTACAGCAACGTCCCCACGAGGAGTTTCTGCTGGCTCCCTCCAGACCGCAGCCAGGAAGGCAGCCTTGCCTTGGCAAACATATTCCAACAGTTCACAAGCCTCAGGCAGCTCAAAAGCCACACGCTGGCCACTCCTAATTAGAGAGGAGAAAGAGAGGACTATTTTTCACCCAAGTAGGGTAGCGAGTGACTTAGCATATTCCACCGTGTCCTGGGGAGACGTGCCAGTTAGCAGATGCGAGAGGAGAGATTAAAGCTGTACAATGCATTATTTAGCATATGCTCCTCAATGCCACAGCCACGGTGGATTTACCTCTGCAATCAGCTGCTGAAACAGGCGGGTGAATGGCAGCACAATGCTGGAGCCTCCACACTTCAACTGGCACTGCCAACGCAGCTATCAGGATAAGCTGTACGGGCAATGCTGGCAACAAGTCTACACAAGATCATCTCAATTTCCATCTTCACCCCAGCAAAAGGCATTTCAGTAGGAAAGTTCAGCAGAGCTTAGGCACCGACTGCTGAAAGCCTTCTGTTTCTTTGCAGAAGAATCAGGTCTGCAGCTTTCCTTGCTTTTCCTAAAGATAAGAGCTGCCTATGCCAAGCAACAAGCAAACTCAAGCTTTGAAGTTTTAGATGAGGTGATGGCTGAATTTAGGATCATAGTTTTCTCCTTTAACCCATCAATTAAGGAAAGGGCACTCTGTTGACAGACAAACAACTTGCAAGTATTCTAAGTAAACAGAAGAGGTTCTGGAAAAGAAGTTGAACAACTGTCACAGTTTTAATGTTTGGGAGATTAGAGAGTAGATTTAGGATGCAGCTAAGATTTAGGACTGCAGCAGGAATACACTAAAATAATTTTCATGCCAGTGCCTGCTGACTGCCTTCACCTGAACGTCTTGGTGAACAAAGCTCCTGCCATAATGAACACAGAGGAAACAAGTTGTTATGTTATTCACCACAGCGTCACAGTTGAATTCAGCTCACCAAACTCTAGTTATCCAAAAGTCAGGCATCTAATAAAAGTGAGTAATTGTTACAGCCACCAGAAGAACTTATTAAACCTTGAGATAAATATTTAAGACGGAAGATGAGCAGCCCTCAGGAGATGCTATGTGATGTAATCCATGAGTTAGGTTGGCTCAAGTTAAATAATAGTGCATTTTACATATTTGTCAAGTCCACAAGTTGTTTTTCCTGGCTGATCTCAAATGGCCCACTAATGAATGTTCACAAAATGTACATTTGAGATGATAGGAGTTAGGACCAGGATGGACCATTGAGAAAAAAAACACACTGCACAAATAATACATCTTTAACTTCCTGTTTTCTCTGTGTCACCTGTGGAGACACAAGACATGGGCCAAGCTAGAAATATCCTTCTTTGTCTTCAGTAGTGTTTTACTTGATACCAGTTGTCCCGGTCTTTGCCGTTATTACCCACTGATCTATACCTGAAGTCACTGTAGGTTCTTGTACTGAAGAAGGTACTTGCAACAAGATTAAGCCAGACTTTTGTCATAATGCACCAATGATTATCTCTTGTCTTCTTCGCATTGTGATATTTGGGCTGCTCTGGTGTTAACCGTAACAGAATCCTTTGCCATCCTGACTCAGTGCAATTTTCCTTCGAGGTTGTAAAACTGAGGTTATGACTTGTAACAGGGGAATTACTTGCTTTCATACTCCTTAAAAATGCCAAGAGAAAGCCCTGGCTTCAGCCAGGATAATTTGCTACTTGATAATTTGTAGACTGCAAAGCTTTTCTTTTATGAGCAAGAGGAACAAAATTAACACTGGGAGTATTGTGGTAGGTCTCCTGGTTGTACGTGGCATGGTATGGGGAAGCCACACAATGTCCTTTAGGTAGTTTGGACCTAAACCTGTGCCATTGGGGGAATGAAACCTTGGCTCTCAAAAAGAACTTCAGGATGCACTGGAAAGGAGAGATAATCCTCCTCCCATCCGTAGCCAAGAGGCCATGCTAAGGCTTACTAAGGCAGCAGGACGAATGGCTGTGTGTGAGGGGACAGGATACAGTGTGCTGCTTTTCCTTTTCATCAAGCTCACCCGATGCAGCTGTGTTTATGAATGTGTCATGAATGTAAAAAGAATAATTGCTTGAAAATAACACGGACCCTAAATATCTTGCATTTTACAATAAATTCTGTTATGACTGAATGCAAGATGGAAAGTTTTGTAATGGTAGGTCAGCTAGTCGCAAATGAGTCAGTGACTTCTTTTTCCCTACAGTGAAGAGACTATTGAAAGACAATATTTTTAAAGTACTCATTGGCCCCTGCCTGACTATTAACTCACCCAATGAAGCATCTATTCAGCCTTGTTGGAGTGTCCAAAGCATAGCCATCTGGGCGGATGCCTGCCCATGCTGCCTGAATCACCTTTCACACTCTACATCCGGTTTAATGAAGAGTGCTTCAGCATGCTGAACTCAAAACACTGGGGCCTAGTGATCTTTGCCAGATATAAAAGCGACGTTTGTTGGAGGGCTCTTGACAGGAAATTACCATTTTCTGGGTTAACTCACACTTGCTGCTACTGCTGCTGGTAGACCTAGACAAGAAGCTCTTTAAGTCTGGGAGACTTTGAGCAGATTATTGTTAAGGCCTTGCCCAAAACTGTAAAATTAATTCAATTTCTTTTAGTATTATTTTAGAAAATACAACGTTAAATATGTTCTCCCATGAAGTCAACACTGAGTTCCTGCAGTGTGAGGATGGAGAATAGCCTCTTCATTCTTGCCCTCAACTCACTGACTGATTATGTGGGGAGGTGAAAGGTGTCTCTGTCCAAAGAGCAAAACATTTTCCTTATGAATTTTCCTCTGACTTTACATTGCATTAGATCACACTTCTGCAGAATGCTATAAGTTAACATTGTATGTCAGCCACTACTTCAGGACTTGCAGATACTAGAAAGTATAGCAATTGGGGAAAACTGGCTACAAATTAACTTCATAAAAATATGCTTAAAATCTCAAAAAAGCGACAATAATCAAAACTACTGATTGATTGCATCTTTATAACCCTTCATTTGATCCTTTTCTCCACAAATTGAATCTTACTGAATATTAGTCCAAAAGGTTAGGTGAAACTTTCAAGTCAGCCTAAGCAATTTTGGTACTTTTGGGAGTAGTATTTGGAGCCTTATGAAAATGCTATTTGTAACTGTTTAAAAAGAAGTTAAGACATCTGTTTCCTGTTGCATTCAATACATAATTACTTCAATTACATTCTAACAATCTCAAGTCCAATATGAAGCCATACAGTTTGGAACAATGATTCTTGCTGGGCGGGTGGGATTTGGACAGGGTTTTTTTTTCTCTCTGTCACTAGTGGCTGTTTGATGACAGAGTGGTTATTGGGAAGGGTATATTATTCTTCCTGCATTGGTATTGTCGTGAGCTTAGATTGTGTATGTGCTGGGGGGACAAGAACTTTTCTGTTCTTTTTTTTTTTTTTTCTGGTGAAGCAGAACAAGAAGAATGGACACTAAAGTAAGGGCTCTGTCTGGGAGAGGATTTCTTTGGCTTCCCCACTGCAATAAAAACCAGTTAATCCTTTCTTCCAGTACTGCTCCCATGTAAATGCTGCTGTAGAAGCATATGAAGGAAAGTGAAGAGGTGGTTGGGTAGAATTGTGGCGTGAAGCATTGCACAGAGAAACCAAGTGGTGCTGCAACTCATAGGACATTCCTGGGAAGTTATGTGAGACCACTGAAGTCCTCAGAGCGATTTAGGAGAATCAGAGTGCAAATATTGCTTAAAGGTCCTTAAACTACAGCCCCAATATTGTGCCCTGTCACTCTGAGAGGTGCAGGCCCAACCTACCATGTAATAGCCGATTGTACTACTACAGCATTTTCCAGACTGGTTTGTTCTGTTCAGACCATGGGAGTAAACTGTGTCCTTCATAAACCCGGTCTGACAACAACGAAACAGCAGCGTAAGGTACAAATGGACTCCTCCCAGTCCCAGAAGCTGATTGGTGCCTCTTGGGGACAGAAGCCAGGTTCAGAAACAGCTGACCCTGGCTAAGCTCCTGAGCACAACAGGAGGTAACTTAAAAACAGCTTGTCTTTAAGGTGGAAACTGGATCTCAAGGAACCAAAAAGGAAAACATTGCTATTCCACTTCCCTGGCCCTCTGTTAATTACCTCCACCTGAGAGACACCATTTGGAGATGGTTGGTCCACCTTGAAAGTGTAAAGTAAAGGTAAAAGTAAAGTAAAGGTAAAAGAAGGCTGTGTGCAGCATGGGATCTAGGATTGCTTCCCAGACCTAAGTGGCTGATCTGGCAGCTTCTTGACTGAATCCCTCCTACTTTCTCTGAGATCAGGTTCACACAGTAGGGCTGGAAGGGAGCTGTGGCTCCAGCAGGTTCCCTGCTCAGCACTGTTGAGAGAACAGGACGTTCGCGTGCCCCCCAGACTACCCCTGCCCTGCAGTGCACTTGTGGCCCTTAGGTAACTCCTGCATACAGAACATCTGCCACAAGAGAAATCAAACAGATGATAACTCTTAAGACTGGAAAATAGATGACTGGAATGAAGTGAAAGGAATGATGCAGACCTACAATGTCTCAAATGGCGAGAGTGTATAAATAGGGAATGAATATTATTCATATTAGGATAATAGGGAATGAATATTCCCTATTAATAGGGAATGAATAGGGAATAAATATTCCCTATTCCTCATCACTCAAAAATCACATGGCCTCCAATGCAGTTATGAGATAACATGTTTAAAATTAACAAGAGAATACGTGTTTCATGCAACCCGTCCCTATATCTGTAAGTACAAAAAAGCTTAAAGCCAGGGTAATGGAGAGTGGTTTGCTACAAAATACAACAGTGCAGCTGCTGCTTCCTACTCAGGATGTCCTTAGGTCAGCTCTTGCCTAAGACAGTGTGGCAGACTCTCTACTTACTCTATTTTTGAGACTTTTCCTCCACATGCTCATTTGTTTTCATTTCTGGAGATAAGGCCTGGATAAATGGACCTACAATATGATTCACCACAGCCATTTTTCATCCTGCATGTACAGTGATGCACATTCTTATAATGTGCATCTTTATACGCTACCAGATACATTAAAATACAAAAATATATAGTGCTGGAGATTTCTGTACTTACTCTTCCTACTAAAAGTGTTATCCTTGTCATTTGCAAAGAAAAGTTACTGCAACTTTGTGTTTAAAGAAGGGGTGGAATGATATGAAATGAAATATTGATGGATAGCCTGAAAGAGGCTCAAGACCAGGCTCAGGCCCAGCCACGTTTGAAACTTGCAGACAAAAGCTGTGATCAGAAGCCAGCCAAGTGGACACTGCGGAGGTGGATTAGGTGGTGACACTGTGTGTGGGGTGCCTCTGTGCTGGATTTGCCATAGGTCGATAGGAACGCTCAGAGGCTGTTACACAGAGTTGTTGTCTATTACCTAAAACTGGGCAGGCAAAAAACTTACAGAACATAAAGTCAACATAGATGTGTTTATGTACACACATTACACAGTCCTCTTATATATGATGATGGAATAGCATCATATGATTGCGTGCAGTTCTGCACTACGGGTTGGAGAACTAGGTAGTAACTAATCAATCTGTAGATATTTTTTCTTTATTTTGTGCCAGGCTCCTGGCCAGTAAGCCAAGTCAACAAATGAGCAATCAGGCCTTGAGTTACAAGGAAGCAGCTGTTCTGAGAACTATTCACAGATGCTGATGAAAGGAAAAAAAAAAGAATTCGGATTAAGACCAAGGTTTGAACAGACTGCCCTGTCAACAGAAAGACTCTCAGCCATCAGTGGGAATTAGTCAGCCTATACTGCCAGAAGGAGCCAGTTTTAGGCTCATTCTGGGTTAGTAGCTGCAGATATTACTTCATCAGAACATTTACTCCCCTATAAAGTTTTTCACAAGCTATCTCCTCCATGTTTTTGCCTCCTTGTCCATCTGAGTGTCATCTTCCTGAAACTATGAGCTACTTCTAAAAATTCCTATTTAGCCCAAAGTCACAAAATCACATTTTTCTGTGAGCCAAGGTAAGCTCCAAGCCTGGTGGGAGACAACAGTAACCTCAAGGACTCTCACCAGTCTGTTCTGGGATGTGGTATGAAGGAGCATGCAGCTGTGACCCAGGGTGCCTTAGCAGCTACTGCTGTCTCATTTCCTCTAGCACTTAGGGATTCAAATTATCCAGGATCCTTTCACTAACATGGACTTGCTGCTGGTCAGGTGAGACAGGCTTGGCTTGGGACGCCCACCTGCACTTTTCAAGAGCTGTATGTAGAATAAAATCTACATCTGCATGACATCTTCGTCAGCACAGCCCCTCTGTGAAAATTTCAATGACAAAACCACAGCAGACATCCTAAAATTAATACAATGCAACCATCATTGTATTGTCAGGTTGGGATCAACATGCTACATGTTGGCAAATGCAATTTAGAGGGTCACTCATTCCTTTCCCCTTTCCCATCTGTTCAGTTCCCCCACCAAATTAAAGTTATTCCTTCCATCCCCTTTGCTCCAATTCCACTTTTTTTTGTTGATGGTTTGTAAATCGCACCTGTGAAATGGTCCATCTTGAAGTTCTGCTAAACAAACCAACCAAAACTCAAGAATAACTCTGTTTTTCTTCAAGAACATTTCTCTGGCCTCATAATAATTAACCTGATAAAACCTTTTCCACTTCGGTAGAAGTTCCTCTCTTCCACAGAAACAGGTTGGACATGGTGTTCTTCAAGACCAAATAGTCATTTATATAGCTAGCCTAAAACCTGCCTCAATTATGTTGCCCGTTTCAGCTCAGACCCCTGTCTGGGACAAGGTCTCTCTCTGAATTCATGTTTGTAGAGGAGAACTTACCCCACATACAGATTTTTTTCCTAGGAGTTAATCCCTAGAGACTATCCTAAAGAGCATGATAGAACATTAACTAAAGTTGAGCCAGAGTTCTATATTTGGACTGAATGTAGATTGTAACAAAGAGTTCTTTTGAAGAGTTATGGTCAATGCCTCCTCTTCTTAAGTGATTATATTACCACAGTCATACACACTGGATCTCCTCGGGTTTCAGTTTAGCAGTAGCTGTTTATATATTCATTGCAAATTTGGCTTCCTGTATTTTGATTTTGCAATGTCATGAGTCCAATTCATTGCACCATGTTCTTCTCAGAAAGTCTGCTAGAAAAAGAGTAGAATCATGGAATGATAGTAATTCCCTAACATCTTATTAGGGACAGCTTATGAGCTTTTTTGGTTAAAAATAACTAAGAAAGGACTTATCATCAGGGCAGGCATTTTACAGAAGCTCATTTAGCTTTAAAAAGAATGTCAGTAAATTCCATATTAAACCATTCAAGACTTTCAGATTATTTTCGAAAGTAAAATTTCACTTTGTAGCTCCTTTCTACATAGAATGAGCACATTGATAGTGTTTTGTTTTCTATGTCCTGCTGTGAGATTCCATCTCAGTTTACAAGCAGCATGAGAAATAACATGCTAAGAACAAGTTGAAATCACTTTGCTCTCAAGTGTGACTATTAAAGTGTAGCTGTTCATCATGGGTGTTCAGGAGAGTTAAGGGCTAGCAAGAGAGGAAGAAATTATTTGACATCTGCCACTGTAGAGATGGCCTACTACAGTGTGAAAAATATTTGCATGATTTTAATATATGTTACTACTTCCATATAACATGTTAACCAGGACATGACTAAACTCAGATGTGTGGAACTTGCTTCCCTTTTTTCATTTCTTGCTTAACTTGTGCAGTCTCTGTCAGTGTGACAGACAGTTGCCAGACAGTAGAAAGAAACTCCTTGTGTAGGTGGTAGCATTTCTAAACAGTCAAAGCCTAATTCTCTGTTCTACACACAGATTCATAGCCTCACAGACCATTTCAGAGTGACCACTTATGGGTTTTCTGCAGCAAAGGATAAGAGAGAGTAAAGAAAATCGGTGATCCCTAATGTACCTATATAAATTTCCATTAGATAAAGCATAAGAAGTGCCACTTGAGTGGAATACCTCAATGCCATCACCTCCTGCCTGTACCCGCCTTTTGCAGATCTTCCGGCAGAGAGCCCAGCGAGCAGCCTCCTACACAGGGGAATTACCAGCTGTATGATGTCCTAAAGCTCTCCTACAGTGGCACCGCTTTTGAACTGTTGCCAAATATCATCTGAACACTTCAGCTGTGCTGGTTCCTACTGACTCAGTTTTGGTGAACTGAAATAGTTGCTGACATAATTTCTCAGCCTTATAGTTGGAGTATAATACGGCATACAGATTAAACAGAACCTCTTTGCAATGGTGCCCTGAAGTTATTCAAAGTATATACAGAACTTAGATTTTTGGCAAATTCGTAAACATAGGTATTCTCAAAAGCAGAGGCCGCAGAATTCACTATGGTTTCTGCATCTTCTTTCAACTCCATGAAAACACTTTTATTTCTCTTTCTGATCTCTTTCTGTTCCCAACACCAAAGAAAGATACAACTAATTATATTCATTTTTGTTTCAGCTATTCCTTAACACAGAAACACTTTCTATGATCCAAAATGCTGGATTTTAGAGTTAAGTACTCTAAATTTACAACCCAAATTTACTTTGATAAAAGGATTTCCACCAGAATGAAAAAATATATAGGCAATACTAAAAAAGGAAAATAATTAGGGATCACCAATGACTATGGTGACTCAGAAAGGTAATATGTTGATAAGAGATTTACAAACTCAAACTTAGAATGTTAAAAAAAACATTGTCAAGTAACAGATCCAACTTACCTGTGAAGAGCTTCTGTGGTAAGCTGAGTAGTGAAGTGGTCCAGAAATAGCAGTATCATGTGGTAAAGATGGATACTGACTCTGCATTGGATGGGGATGCTGGTTGCTATAGCTACCATAGTTGTAACTTCCTGTGTATCTAAAATCCATTTAAAAACACTATTTAGTATGCATAGTAATTGTATTGCCAATAATAATTCTAAAACTTTTGAGACAGTACAGCTGCACTTTTTAGCATAGGAGAATGATATTTTAAATAACCTTTTTAAAAGAGGTATTTCCCAGCTCAGCTTGGAAGCAGATGCCACTTAGTGAAATGACGGGGTCAGCTCAACAGAGACTTAGCATGTTTCTCTGACGAGTTTTAAATTGCAGACTCACTTGAGCACTTTCTAAGCAGAAAGGGGTTTTGGTTTTGTTATTATTTTATTGCCATGTTCCTAGCAAATTGCTATGCAAGCTGAGGCAGTGTGGCAAGATTTGACTTAAAGAACTACTCTGTGGGATTCAGCTGTCTCCTTATGTGGGGGTCAGATGTTCCTTTTCTTGAGAGGAAAAGAAATGTATTCATTTGCATCTGAACCATATAACATACATATATAGCACAGCTGACTTGAGAACAGAGTAGGATTTGAGGGTGGGGAACCTGCCTACTTTCTTTTTGTATCCCAGCCCCTTGTATAAGGCCAGCCAGGGGTAAAGGAGGGAGTGGGTTCCTTAGCCATAAGAAACTGCAGGGTCAGTGTTTGTTGGACACCACTGTTTTGGCCGCTCACTAGCAGAAGATGAGTGGACATTTTCTGCAACCTCCCCATCTCTGTATAGCCATGCAAACATTTGTTGCTGATTCAGCACAGAAGTTTAAAGGTTCTTAAAATACATGCTATTGAAATGAAACACAAACCGTGATGACAAACAAGGTAACCGTTTCATTGGGAGAGAGAGAAGACAGTTATTTGTGTAGACTTATTATTTTTCTGCAAAGTTCAAGTCATTTTTACACTGGGAACAGTTTAAACTTCTGTTATTCTCTTGATCTTATGATGGCGTTCTAGAGAAACCACGTCATGTCTTGTCATGTCTTAATTCCCCCAACACAAAAGACTGGTAAGAAGGATCTGCAACAGATGGTTTTGGCAGGCTGCATAAGATTCTCATTCATGGTGCAGCCTTCTCTCCTTGAAGAAGGTTCCCATGTATCTAGTCCCACCTCTAGTCTGGGGTGCCCTTGGTCCCCCAAACAAAGCCAAGCCCTGTACGGCAGTGTTTGCACTTCATGCTTTGTCTAGTCATTAAGGATGCTATGTCCTACTGCGGAAGCTATTGATCTTGTCTCCTTCATTCAAACACTCATCATTTTGGCTTCACTTTAATTAACTTAAACATGGCGTTACAATGTTTCTTATCCTAATCTCTATGGTGTACTTTTGGTCTAGGAAGGTTTCTCTTTCTCTTTTCAACTTCAGGAGAGAGAGTGCACTGAGGACATGAGAAGATGACGACCGTGCTTCTTCAAGGCTAGTATTCTCCTGCCTATCAAAAAGCACTTGGCTGAGGAACTCTCCATCTTTCTAAGAAGAAAGTATACTTTAAAAATCTAACAAAAATGTTTTCTGCCAAGTACCATGCCTTGCAGGTACTTCTGAACCACAACTGCAGCTATTGAGTAGTGAGGATAATACACAGATGGCTGGGAGGTCCAGCTGAGAACTTGCAGTTACTCTAGAGTCTAGCAGCCACGAGTCAGAAAGAACATTCAACTCATCATATGTAGAAAAACGCAAAGTCCTGTATCTGGTATGGCATAACTCCTGCAGTGGTATGGGTTGGGGTTTTTGGAGAGAAAGCAGCTTTGCTGAAAATTACCTGGAAGTTCTGGTGGACAAAAAGTTGAACATGTCACCAATATGCCTTTGCAGCAAAGATGACCAGCTACATACTGGGCTGTATTAGCAGGAGTGTAGACAGCAGGCCTAAAGAGCTGATTATTCCTCTCTATTTGGTACTTGGTAGACCACATGTGAAGTAACCTGTCCCATTTTCAACTCTCCACTATAAACAGGATATTGAGCTACTGGAGCTAGTCTAGTGGAGGGCCGTCAAGACGGGTAGGGGACTGAATCACTTGACTTATGAGAACTGGGTTTGTCAAGCCTTAAAAAGAGAGGCAAAGGGATGATCTACAACATTCTACCAGGAGGATATGGAGCCAAACTCTTCTCAAAGGTACAGTGACAGAGTAAGAGGGAACAGACACAACTTGGAACAAGGACAAATCCAATTACAAATAAGGATATTTTCCTCTAGTAATAACACAGATCATCTATTTACAGTCCTGAAACTCCACACGTATGAAGATTATCAGTGTGGATTTAGAAGATGATTTTCTGGAGTTAGAGATAGAGTAGATGACAAACCTTGTGCTATTCTCCAGTTTCACAAACCTATGCTTGCTATAAGGCTCATTTTAATAATTGAGAACAGATCATGTAGCTCTTCATTTCTGGTAACCTGCATTTGGCCTTAATAATTTTTTATTTCACAGGGAGCAGTATTTATCATTGAACTTACATTTTATTCTTTATAACAGGCCAGAAGCACAAGGAAAATATTTGTACAAATCAATCCAAGAGCCTGTATTTCAGTCTGTAACAGTCTATATCCAGGCCTCTTTTGGAAGATAGTAGGGCTTTATATTGTCCGAAGGCTTCAGTTCTTAAATGTCTTTACATTGTGGAATATTGCTGTATAAAGCACTCTGATCTTTTAGGGATTCTCTTTCTATCTCCAGGTACTTTGGAATCTTTATATTTCACCAAGGATCACATTTAGTGTGCAAGATTGGTAGAAAACCCAGCAGAACTGCTGTGTGGAAACTTTCAGGTATGCTGGGTGGCCAGGAGTCTGCATTTGATGGGAAATGCGCCTACAGCAGAGGAATGGCTCACAGCCTCCATACTGGTTATGCTCTCTTCTAGACCCTTTTGCATGGGAGTGAGTCTCAGTCTTTGGAGCTATACCAGCAGCAACTGCTTGCTTCAGTTCTCTCTCCTCCAGAAACATGGAAATCTGTGTGCAGACTTTGATCTTCCCTCTCTCTTTCTTTCCAGGGCAACAATCTGTTTGAATCTTGCATACAAGGTCTCCTATTTTTTTTTCTTCTCTGAAGATATGGTTTTTAATTCTTTTTAACAAGCTTAGAGTAAAACAAGTTGGTTATGTTTGAACGGATACCACTAAGAAGAATCTGTCTCCATCTTCTTTACACCCCCCGCCAAGTATTAATACACACTGATAAGACTCTCCCTGAGCTGCCTCCTCCTGAGGCTAAACAATCCCAGCTCTCACTTTGTGTGACAGATGCTCTGGGCCTCCAGGCAGCTAAGTGTCCCTTTTCTGGACTTGCTCCAGAATGCCTGTGTCTGTCTTATACTAGGGAGCACAGAATCAGATCCCATGCTTCAAATGTGGTCTCAGCAGTGCTGAGCAGAAGAGAAGGATCACCTCTCCTGAGACATGGTATGGTAGGATACCTCTTTGGATGCATCTAGCCTCTGGGATAGAACAAGGCATGAGAAAGCAGGAATCAGAGAAGAAATCTACCAAACCTTTCTCTTTTCTAAAAAATCCTCCAGGTCTACTGTGTTTTTAAATAGAATTAAATGATATGATAAAACTGACATTTAATATCGCGCAACAATAACAACAGCCAAAGAATAACAATACCAGCATCTTTGCAATATGGACTTACTACATCAAAACCAGATTTCATGACATTTCCAAAAAAGAAACCCTAAGCATAGGTTCATCCAAAATCCACTCAAAAGCTCAAGACACTGGGAAATGACTTACCCATGTTCTTCTCTGTGGGGATAAACGGGTATCCGATGTGTGACGGATGATGATGGTACATGTGGACTTCTCATGCAGGGCAGCTGTTGGGAATTTTCAGCAGGTGACCCAGCAGCTGTTGTCACAGTGTAGGTGAGTGACCACGTATAGGATTGCATAGCTCCTGCAGACAAACAAACATTAAAGGAATACAGCTGACATGGGCTGTCATTCATACAGGTATTATGCTCTGAGATGGTTACAAGAAAGCAACCTTACAGGCACTGATAATGGAAACAGCATCAATCAAAGTGAACAAAACAGTTACGTCTGAGGCATAAATAAAAACACAAATAGATCAGCTGGACTGTGCAAAGATCCAAAGGTAAGAGACATATCTGGACTAGCTCAGACTGTGAACTTTCAGTGTGGTACTGTAATTTGAGGCTCTCTTTTTTCTTTTCTTTTTTTTTTTTTTTTCTTTTTTTCCAGAAAACCTGGGATAAGACTTAGAAATGGTGGAACGCCAGTGCTGATATTTCTCAGGCATAGGGCACCAAACTCTGAGGTCTCCCTTGCATGCAGTGGGCCAGTGGAGCCGGCCTGTTTAGCTCTGAGGCTGAGGATCACAGAATCACAGACTACCAGGGATTGGAAGGGACCTTGAAAGGATGCCTGAAATGAGGCAGGAAGTATTATCAGAACAATGAAAGCTTAGAAAAAGTTGGGTGTTGCGCAAAAGCATTTCTTGAATCCTTTTGCAGTTTGTATCCGTTCCACCCAGCTAGGTACCAGAACTTGAAGTGGCAATATAATGGTAGGTCTCCAAATTATAACACATCTATAGACAGAAATAGCCTAGCCATTTCCTTCCCACAAATAAAAAGTTCTTTCTTCTTTCGAGGTGGCAGGGACTGGACTTAATTTATTTTTTCATGTAGAGCATTTGTGGGAAGAGCAGAGCAAAGCGGGTTTTCCAGTTTGCTTGGAAGGTGCTGAGTTTTTTAATCATCCTGATCCCTTCCAGGCAGGAACTCCAGATTCATGAGCCAGCTGCTGAGAAACCTTTGTCCTTCGTACACACCCCTTTCACTCAGGAGGCTGACAGATCCATTGTTCCAGTATAACATAGCTCTTGCTGGAGGTCATGACCATACTGGCTGAGATTACCCTGCAAATGAGGACCAGAACACTGAATTTAACCCAGTGCGAACACTAGTTTGGGGGTCTCTGGGCACTCTTGACTCTTTTTCACTAGCTAAAAGGAATTGCAGGAGGTGACTCGTTTTTTTCAGTGTGGATTCTAGGACTTCCTGTAGTATGAAAGGGCCTAATTCAGAGCGGGAAGTGATTGTATTACCAGGTCTGTGTCCACTCCATGGCTATGGGGAATGAAAAGCCTGTCTCAGATGTGCATAATCTTCTTCAGCTGTGTGTGATTTTATTCGGCAAAATCAGACAAATTATTTTTCTAAACAGGAAATGCTTAGTTCTGGGACTGAATAAAGGCATTCTGAGCTTCGAAAGGTAAATCCAGCTTGAAATATTCCAGAAGGGTGTGATTTGGTGCTCTTATAGTAGAGACATCCTTGGATGTGTTATGGCCAAGGATATTTGTGTGAGGTCTGTTTTCATATGAATGCATTTTCTGTCTGACCCTTGAATTTTCGGTCTTTCATCTCCTCCTATTGCAGAGGACCTTTGAGATCCCTGAGACCCAAGATAAGCTAGTGCATCATTGTTGCTGTGGATATAAGCAGTCATGGTTCCTTGAGTTGAGGAAAACATTTAAGGCTGGATGGATGGGCCAAGGCCAATGGGATGATGTTCAATAAGGCCAAGTGCCAGTTCCTGCACTTGGGTCACAACAACCCCATGCAGCACTACAGGTTGAGGAAGAGTGGCTGGAGAGCTGACTGGCAGAAAAGGACCTGGGGGTGTTGGTCGACTGTGAGCTGAACATGAGCCAGCAGTGTGCCTTGGAGGCCAAGAAGGCCAACAACATCCTGGCCTGTATCAGGAACAGTGTGGTGAGTAGGACTCAGGAGGTAATTGTCCTCCTATACTTGGCACTGGTGAGGCCCCACCTCAAGTACTGTGTCCAGTTTTGGGCCCTTTACCACAAAAAAGACATTGAGGTGCTGGAGCAGCTCCAGAGAAGGGCAACGGAGCTGGTGAGGGGTCTGGAGAATAAGTTCTATGAGGAGAGGCCAAGGGAGCTGGGATTGTTCATCCTGGAGAAGAGGAGGCTGAGGGGAAACCTTATCGCTTTCTACAACTACCTGAAAGGAGGTTGTAGAGAGGCGGGGGTCCGTCTCTTCTCCCAAGTCACAGGCAACAAGAGGAAATGGCCTCAATTTGCACCAGGGGAGGTTCAGATTGGATACTAGGAAAAATTTTTACATCAAAAGGGTTATTAAGCATTGGAATGGTCTGCCCAGGGAAGTGGTTGAGGCACCATCCCTTGAGGTATTTAAAAGATGGGATGACATAGTGCTTAGAGACATGGTTTAGTAACAGTTTTTGTCAGAGTTAGGTTGATGGTTGGACTAGATGATCTCAAAGGTCCATTCCAATCTAGACAATTTTATGATTCTAAGATTTTAAGGAAGCCTACCTTTGCTAGAAAATACAGGTTATGTGGAAGGGGCCCAAACTACTTATGCAGTGACCAAACAGCTTCATTTGAAAACAAGAGAAAAACTGTTTTGAAAATATCAACAACTCATCTGCAGAATATTTTGGTGAAACGTTTCAATTTCAAAAGGTCAACATATTTTCCTAGTGTTATTTTGCAAAAGAAAATTTGAAAGTCTGTTTCAAAAGAGGTCTAAATTCAAAAGGCAAAAACAAAGAAGAAAGAAAGAAAAGGACAACAAAGATCATGAAAAAACCCAAATACTGTTTTTTTTTTCACTTTTTCACTTTTTTAAATAGTGAAAAGTTTTACTTTGACCTGATTTTATTTTTTCCAAGAAAAACGTTAGCCAAACATTAAGCCAAAAATCTCATGACCTTCCTATCTGTAACAACAAGTGGTAATAACAGGGCCAGAAGATCCTTTTTATTTTACCAAATATGGTTAATTTGATCAGTCCCAGACATTGTGACAGCTTCCTTTTCTTTTTTTTTGAAATATAGTAGGGAGCTTATCTCAGTCTGAGGAAAATGGATCAGTCCAGGACAGCAAGTCGTTTCATGCACTTCCTTTGGGAAGTCAGACTCCTTGGATGAGAGGACTCGTCCACTCCTGGCATTGAAGTCTAACTGACAGCTACCTCAGTTCAATTTTAAAACAAATGTTTAGGGAGTAACATGCTTTGTGCCTGTCCAGACAACACAGAAACAAATACAGAGAATAGGTCTCGTACTGGAACGGCTGTGAATATCTTTGCTGAATTTTCCTAACCAAGAATTCCCCCCAGTATTACAGGATAGTGCCTCACACAGCTGCTCTAGGAAATAATAACTTTCTTTTGGAGGCTATGATTTTGAAACAAATGTATGTCGGGTTTTACTCTGGATTTACGGAGTGACAGAAAGCTGTTCAAATAGGTTTTTTCAGGCTGTTTTTAGGAATCTACAGTTGTCTCACTTCTCTTTGCTTTTGTGAAAGGGATGTAATTATTTTCAGTGACCTACTCATAGAGAGGAAAGACAGAAGAAGACAACAGCTTTGAAGACATGCATGTGCATTTTGGGTCAGCCAGGATACTGCCAACATTGTAGTGGGTGGAAAAGGAGGGATGAGATAAGTCTGAAAGTTTTTCATAGTTAGCTTCTTAATACCCGCCTATGTCCCAGCCCTATATGATTAATTTCCTCTGCTGGCTGCAGAATCAAGCTCCAGGAGATGAAGTCTCTTTTAGATATGACTGAACCCAACTGAACTGCTTTCTGAAATAAGCAAAAACAATAGTGATTGAGCAACATTTTGCTCTGCTTTGTGTTCTGAACATGCAGGGATTGATTAAAATAGGGAAGTTCATTTATTATCACTCCTTTTTCTTTTTTAACGAAAAACTTGATTTTGAGGATACTAACCAAGAGGCCATCTGACCTGTAGGAGAGGCAAATATAAATGGAAATGCTATCAGTCCAACAACAGCTCTGTTGTCATTGGTGCCATCATGTAGACCAGTGCAGAAAGAAACAAAAGTTGCTTCATGGTGATGCATTTTATATTTGTTTTATGGTGGAGTACATGACCACCCTGACACAAGCAAAACATCTACAGCACTGTGTTTTATGTCTGATAGTAAGCAGTATTGTCAGCCTCAAGCAATCAGAAGTATGAAAAAGTGAAACCCCCATTCTGCACACCACACCCGCCCCCAATGAAGAGATTACCTTAGCTATCTGCTTTAGAAAAAACACAAACCCCTCCATTTGGAGAATTTGAAGAACTGCCTTTTGAAATTGGAACCTTTGACTTTTATGTTCTGCAGCTATAAAAAATAAACGCTGATTGTTGAACAAGAGCTGATATTCTAAATAAATAAATAAGTAATATGAGTCCAGGAGTTGAAGCTTTAGGAAAAAACAGAAATTTTTTCTACTCACACACACAAATAGAAGTGGTAGCCTAGACTTGGGAGAACAGTGACCTGAAATGATCATTGCTGACCTGAAGACTTATTTCACAAATATATTTCTTGAAACTAAACAGTAAACTGCATAGATAAGTTTACTAACATATTAGAACTATTTACAATTCAGAGTTCATTTTGGGTTGTCTGAAAACCATTCCATTAGCAAATGAGTAATCACAGCTTTAAGAGGGGCTTTAAGGGAGAATAGCAGAGTCAGCCATATAACTATCACTTTTATTACAATATTGTTGCAGTTTGAACAATCATTAATCTGTCCTTTGTAATTTAGAAAGGATGGAGACCAATTATCCTCTTAAATGTCTAGTAACCTAACAAAAAGTTTTAAACAAAATGTTAGCTGAGCCATGCCAGATGTTCTACCACAGAATGCTATATATAGGATTTATCTTTCTTTTGCTTAATATAATGTAATCACAACAGTTTAATTTGCTGGTTTTGTGCTGACTGCTGGCTGAGGCAAAAAGGTTAAAATGCAAGTTTAATAGTTAACTTTTATTGCTAATGCCACAAGCAAGAAGGAGTTAATGATACCTTAAATTGGGGAACTGAGAGCTAGCGGTAACCAATAGAACTAGTCCTCGAGATTTGCAAAGCATTTGCAGAGTTTTACATTTACCTCATAAAAGACACATAAGAAAATCAATAGAGTGTACTTTAAATATAACTTTCCAGAACAGAGGTTCCTGTTCCAAAATATTCAATATATTAATGGCAGGAATCTATATATGGAAAAGTTTCCTTATATGTAATTTATCTTCAGCACTCCTATTTTAAAGTATAGCAATTTCCTATAGCTGAAACATGGCTGTTATTTTGCATTACTTTATGTGAATGAACCCTGCACTCCATGGTGTAATGATCAGCAAACTAAAAAGGTGATCAGTTTGTCTACGTGATGAACATCATGGGAAATGGAGGTACTACTAATTGCCCTAATTAAGACCAGGAAATAGCCACATATTTATATTTAAGCTTAACCAGACCACTACTTGCATTGACCCGCAAGTCAATGATTTTCACACTTGCAAAAGTGAGGCTGCACCAGACCACAAGAATAAAATCCAGTTCAATAAAACAGAAGTTTTTAAAACAACTGAAAAATGAAAAGCTGAAAAAAAAAAGAGAGCTAAAATTATTAGAAATAGCTTTCCTGTCTAAGAAGTTCTGCTATGGGAAGAATTGTGTCAAGTTCCACTGCCTGTATTGTGGGAGTAGGTCCTTCAACCTATGATCCTGTTGAACCAAGTGATCCTGTTTCTGGCTTGAGCCTTCACACTAGCACACCTTGGCCTTACCAGGACGTAAAAAACTAGACAGAATAAACCAGACCATAATAAAATAATAAACAACAGGAAAATAAAAAGGAATTGCATTTGTAATGTTTGTGTGAGTCCATTCCCATGCATTCCTGGTGGGATTCAGGAGGGATATATAAGATCCATGCAGTTCCCAGGTCTGCCCAAATCTGAACCTAAGTCAAGTACCTAAATCAAGAAAGCTGAAGGTGAAAGCTCAGGTAGGTGGCACATAGGCTGCTATATAAATATGAAATAATCTTTGGGTTAATAGATATGATAGTCCCATAGAGTTGCAGTCTCTGCAGCCTAAACACAAGGCCCTCAAATCTCCATTCCTGCCAACGCCACTGGAGAGCATGCAGTTCCCTACTTTTCAGTCTTTTTTTTCTGGGTGCAAATTTCCATCATACCAAGTTCTGGTTATAACAATGCAATGATCCTTTTGGGCCCCAATTCTACAGAGCTAGCTAGCCACAAAATCAACATTTCAAGGCTCAAACGTACACCACATCCAGCGTTGCCTGATCCAAAGCAATGTGCTCACCTGCCATGTCTAGGAATCACATCTCTTGTTTCACTGTTCTGGGAGTAATACCGTCCTATTTCCCTCCTAAATATGGTATTCTCTCCGAGAGTGAGAAAACCTTAAGTTTCAAGGCAGGGACAAATGCCCTTAAATCTCTTTCCACCACAACTATGTATTGTGTTTCCCTGTGGCGCCTTTGAAAACATGAAAATAATTTGTCAGAAAGATTTATTAGTCCTTTAGCCACTGCCAAATTCTCCAGTGTGGTAAATCATCACTTTCTGACATTCTTTCAATAAAGTTTTGTAACTTTTCTAGTACATCACACAAGTGATAGTTTCCACATTCTGATTATACACCCATTTCACTGAGGAGCAGCAAAGCTGGAATTTCAGTGCCTGGAATGCCTTCTGAAAGTCATTCACATTTCTGCCTTTTCTTCCATGAGTTAAGAAAACACTGTCTTTTGATCATACAGACAGACTGCCCTGCCTGCATCCAAAAGTTTTACATTAGAGTACAAAGGATGGTTGCCCATTTATACAAACAAGAAGCCAGTTTCGTGGTTACTGTTTTTTGATAATCCTGCCCACAAGTTAAATAACTTTTATCACACATTTTGCATCTGTGGCCCCACCAGAATACAACCACCTCATGAGTTGCCATAGCAGAGTAAGCTACCAAAAATAGGCTTCAGACATGTAATTCCTAGTCTCTAACATTGCAGGATGAAAGTTATCAATGATGTGTAAAACACCCCCAAGAGAAACTTAGCATATTTGGGTCTCAAATCTGTTTCAAGATACACAATTTCCATTTTACCCACTAGGAATTCAGTGGTTGAGGGTTTTTAAAATCTCACTAAACCTTAAAATATCTGGCACATGTCCTTGAAATATATAAATTTTTTCAGAGAGACCGATTGCCCTTGAAGTCACTGAAGATGCTCAAAAGTGCCATATTCATAAATAATTCTTTTGGTGCATTGCTAGAAATACAAAATATTGGGCTGATTTTTAAAACTATTTAGAAATAAAGTGACAGGTCTGCTTTTCTGAAGGCCTCAGCTACTGAACAGATTCTGATGTGCTGAGGACTGGGATCTCCTGTTAGGCCTTTGGACTCCAAACATCAGGTCTTTTTCGTGTCAGACTGCATGCATATTGTGTTTAGATACAGTAAGAAAGTATAACTGATGCTTTAAACAGATTTCTGTTTGGGAAGGCTTCTTGTCTCTTGAAAGTCAGTAAGTCATATTTTCCATCTCAATTTCAGGTGATCAACTGCAAAAACGATCTTTGAGCAGATCCAGCTGCCGTTAGCCTGCCTACCTGTTGTAGCTGCTATGCCACCATACTCTGGGGACTGATTGCTGACAGGCGAGGGGGCAGAGGGCACTTCCACTGAGGTGGCAGATTTAGCTGGGGAGAACGGCACTGGGGAGGGAGTTGGAGGAGCAGGTTCACTCAGAATAATCTCTTCTCGTATTTCTGCTGCAGGATGAGAGAAAAATCATCAAACATAGTTAAAAGTAGAATCAAGGAAGACTTAGAAACTAAAAAAACCAACCTTAACGCAAATAGTTAGGTTCTGTAGCTTGTGTTTCAAGAAATGCAGGGCAGGAATGACAAATCTTTGAAAGTACTCCTACAACATTCAGCATTACAATCTTCAGTGTACCTTCATAAGACCTCTTAAAGGAAAGCGCTGTTTTTCGTGTTGTATAGATGGGAAACTCGTGTGTAGACAACTTAAGGCTTACATTCCTGTAATATACTATTAGATATATAAAATTAGGAGTGCAGTCTGAGTCAGGCACTCCTACTCCTTCTAGAGACATTGGAAAGAAAAAGGATTCTCCAGGGGATTCCAGTGGCTTTTGGTCATGACCTTATCTCTCCATTGACAGAAGAGGATGACTCTCTGGATATTTCTAGCTGTTACAGCTATGTGGAAAGTAGGCAGGGATAAATAACTTGTTTGTCAAAAACTAAGAGGTTATAGCAGGGCAGTGAATTAATCCAGGTCTTTCAACACATAGAAGATACTACCCTAATCACTCAAATGTTCTTCACATCAATCTAAAGGGTGGCAAATTAAGACACAGCTAAAATGAAGAATGGAACTTTCCAAAGATGACAAAAGGGGTATAACTTGCCCAAATTAATGGGAGATGCAAGGAAAGTAGATCACTTTCTCTACAAGGCCCTCACTACAAGGGCCTGCCCTGAGCAGAGAGACTAAAAGCAATCTCTGTTCATTCCTATTCTGATGAGTCAATGCAGAGTAAGTGAAGCAGGACCCCAAATCTGCATCTATACAGTTTAAAACATGAGTACCAGAAATGTTAGCTTTAGTTTTTTGTCTTTGCTCACTTCTCCCATCTCTCCCTCTTATTAAATGGTAAAATCCATTAATATCAGTGAATTTATTTAGCATTAAGACAAGGTGAAAGAGACAATCAAGACTGGATTTGCTGAAATAACAGTGGTGGCTCAGACAGACTGAGTTAAGAGGTTCAGTACAAAAAAATTCTTACTGAAACACCAAGCGTGTGCTTAGGAATGGCCTCAGACATCCAGACTTACATGATGAGCCAGACAAGCCTCTTTCAGAATGTACTTACCAGTGGCACCCCCCTCACAAATGACTTATTTCAAGTCATGAAGGAACTGGAAAACACTTTGCTCCTAGATAAGCCTTACTGGGTTAGCCAAAGATAAAGAAATGTCCTAAAGGTAGAAAACAGTGAATCCACTGGAAAAAAACAAAATATGAATAGAAGAACAAACTCACCTGTGCTTCCTTCTCCTTTCATTGCCCTCATTAGTTCATTAGCTCTCTCCTGACAATGGAGTGATTCTAGCAGGTACAATACGTAGTCATCAAACATCAAGTGAATAAGGTGAAAAGACCCTGGTAATAAAGTGAACAAACAAACAAAAAAAAAGCCATTGACTGTCTCAATACACTCATTAAACCAATGATTACGGTATTCAACACAAACAGTACTGAGTAGGAGTGCCTCCATATACCACTGCCACTGAAGTATCTCTCAGGTCAAAGCAAAACTGGAGACCAGCAAACTCGGTTTGCTGACAGCGCTTGTACAGACTTGAATAACCAATTAGCATGTTTTAGGGTGTAAGGAGGCTGCCTAGTTTTCTTCTCCCACATTAGCACCAACAATTTAGACAATTACACTGCAGTGGAATTGTTCTCTTTTATCTAAAGGACCAGATATAAGTTTCTGTCAGAAGTAGAATCCTGAGTTTGGCTGTCTTAGGAGCACACCCTGGTATGAATTTAATGAACTACCTGTGTCATTGGACAAAGAAATAAGAGACTAATCAATAGTAAGACAGAAATAACCTTCCAAATCTCCTGATGGTATATGCCAAGTGTATTGGCTGGACTGGATGAGGCATCCATTAACTGCCAAACACAGAGGCATTTGCAACAGTTGTGGATGTCTTAAAGGGAAAGACTTGTGCCAAAGCTTTGCTGTGTCATGCTTCTCCTCCTACAATTTCTTTTCCTAATTATCAGGTCGAATCTTACTAGCAGCATAACATTTGGCCTGTTACTGTGCTTGTGTCTGAAGATGCCATGGATACTGTCTCTTAACTGCCATAAAAGGAATGTGAAAAATATAAGGGCTAAAGGACTTAAGGAAAGAGCATGGGTAAAAGAAAATGTGGAGGCTGGAGTTAAAAAACAGTTTGAAAATTAATAGTAAAATGGGATTATATTGGTAACTGTCTGCCACAAATCCTTAAGTAAGTTTTGAGTACAGATGGAGAAGTTGCTAATGTTAGCAGGAAGGACTCAGTTATATTATGGACTAGAGTAATGGAAATGAAATTTAATAGCACACTGTAAGAAATTCTGCCCTTAGAGATTTTTGTCATCCTCTGATTTTTCTTCTACTTCCTCTGTAGAGACAGAAGTATTACTACTATTGCACAAGGCACTGGTGAGCCCTCACTTAGAATACTGCATATAACTCCAGTCACCCATGTTCAAGGAAAAATTAGTTCAAGTTGAAACTGGTATGGAGAAGATTACCAGGAGGATGCGGGGAATGGATAATAGATTTTAAATGACTAAAAACGCATGGCTGGCTTCATGTTGCAGAAAGGAAGTGAGTTGCTTCCCATCATTTATAAAGAAGGATAGATGTCAGGGATGGTGAAGAAATGTTTGCCCTAGAGCATACATAGCCACAGAAATAGATGTGTAAGAAGAGACCACAGAAGGGGAAAATTAGAGGAGTAAAGCATCAGAGCTGAGATATTATGTAGTGTCCTCCTGAAAGGAACAACATCCATCTGCAGAGGAAGACTGAGAAGTATCAAGATGATGTTTTGTCAGATTATGCAATAGACTCCATGACACAGAGTATATGTAATAACTCCGAACAGGAGTTATTAAACAAACCCCACACAATGGGTTTATTTGGTTTTTTTTTTTTTGTTTAAAAGCTCCTATGTTTACTTAGACTTACATGGAATATTTGAAACATGTTCATATAAGTCATTAAATAACTCAGGTGAAAATAACATCCAGTCCAGCAGCTGGCTTAAAGCAGAGAAAGATCACCAGCTGAGAGAGAAACAGAGATCAACTACTGCCAGACACACATGCACACATACAAAAATAATAAAAATATAGCCTCACCTAGAACACGTTCCTTTTAAAATTCTATTACTGCATTTTGTGGAAAAATACTTCCATGGGGAAAAGGTGCAGGAAGTTTCAAATTCAATCAAATTTCATAATGATAGGTTTCTCCACAGGGAAGTTAGGTTTAGCTTGACATACTAGCTTTTACCACATCAAAGCATAACTACCCCTACTCCAACTTCTCTACTCAAACCCACTGTTGATGGGCAGAAGTGGTTTGAAAGACCCTATACCCTGGCGCAATTCTAGCTGGCAACGCAGCTTTCAAAGCAACTCTGAGCGCAGTCTTTTTCTTCGTGACCCGGATGGTCTTTGTGGTTCGTTCTCTCATTCCATCCACGCCTGCACGGCCTCTGTCCTCACTGACACGAGCTGAGCACACACACCGGGAGGTGAACATGTGCCTTTGTGTTCTTGGGCAAAGGCAGCCCAGCAAAAGGACATAACGTGATTGCAACACCTTTGCTATGGGGAGGAAGCCTTTGGCTGTTGGTGAACCTGAAGCATCCAGTTTTTCACTTGTTTCATGCACCTATTCGAATCGAAATGGTAACAAGTTTCCCCAGCCTTGCAAGGGTAAACAGCGGAGACATTAACTACTACGGAAGATTTATTTTAGAAAACTTTTTGGGCTCAAAAAGCCTTGTTAAGTAAAATTCTATTCAGTTTAACGGTATGATGATCTGGCTGATCGCCTTGTTACTGACCTAGGATTTCCCCAGTGGAAGCCTGGATTATCAAAAATCTCCACAAAATGCTTGCTCTTCTTCTGACTACAGATTTTCAGTGGAAATTTTCTATTGACTTTAGTGCAGTTACTAGTGGTAAGTAATTCCAAGGTAAGAAAAACAGGCCTAAATGCTGGCAAATTTCATGTGGCGCTAACAAAGCTCAGGGTATTTAGTGTTTCCCATCAAACTCTTTGCTCAGCTGCAATTTAAAAAAAATAATAATAGTTTCATAAAAGTGTTTGGAATTGCAAGCCCTAGCACTAAAATGCTAGCAAGCAAATAACAAAACCCCAAGATTTGCTATTTTTAAAAAAAAAAATTCTTTGTTCTAGGGGGGTCTAATGCTTTATTTTGAAGGCCTGGGGTTGGCAGTACTGAATGCAGCGTTTAAAACCACTCCAGCGCCTTTGTCACTCTTTTGAAATTCTCTCTTCCTCTCCTATTATTTCTCCCACTGTGTATTTTTAAACTCTGTATAGAGTTTTTGAGCTCAGAATTTGCGTGAAAGACACTAGACAAACAAGTTGTTGGTACTGAATGAATGCAATATTTTTACATTTTTAAATGAGTCAAATGAAATGTAAGCTATAGAGTGAAACCAATACCAGGGCACACATTTTAGCTACACAGTGAATAGCTATTCAGCACAATGTATAATAATTTACTCTGTGTTTGCAAGCTACTGTTTTTTTCAAGTATATCTTTAAGTATTGAAACTGATCCAACTGTGGCTGGCAAACCATACACTTTTTTAGGAAGAGATAAGAAGTCATTCAAGAGTCTGTAGTTCCAATAATAAATAGCATTGGGTTCTAATTTTCAGGAGTTAACAGAAATCATGGCAATGATTTCGATGCAGCAATTATGTGTAAGTAGCAAAACAACTGAGATTTCCAGATCTGGAGAAAAATCATGGCGTTTCTATTACTAATTAGTTACTTTATACACTGGATGAATTACCCAAACAGTGCCACCAACTGTGCCTTTGATATGCATAGACAGGAAGGAGGGAGGGAGGGAGGGAGACAGGCAGAGAAAAAGGGAGAGGGACCATGAGAGAGAGGAGTTGTTTTTTTCTGCCAGGGATTGTTTCAACCTGCCCAGCCACCGTCCTCAAAAGCTCTGCAGAATTAAGTCTCTGTGCTAGCCCGTCCAGTATCAGGTATTTGAACTTCCTCCAATCAGATCTCTGTATCTTTATATATTTCAAAGATAAAAATATTATGTCCTGTATGTAGTAAAAATCCTATTGTTTAACATACTATTTTACTTTTTTAAAAAAATTACACGGTAAGCATCTGAGTCTATATAGAAATAGAAAAAAATCAGTCCATGGAAATAGTTTCCAATGCAGTAAAAATGCAAAACTTTTTCTCTAAGTTAAGAACAAAGATAAACAGATGTAAATATTTAGAAGATTAAATCAGTCTTTGTTTCTTTCCATAGAACTCACTTAAATGCATACATTATTCTGAAAAGCTAGCAGAAACTGTGTGGTATTCAGCATGAAAGAGTTTCTGCCATCTAGCTCTGAGCTGTTTACATTCAGGGGTTATTCTTTGGGAACTTGCTCAACTCCAATTCATGAACAATGCGTTGAATGGCCTTGCAGTGAAAGAGTAGCATCTTTAATACAAAATATTGCAAATTTCCGTCTGTGGCTAAATAACATTTGGGGGGAAACAAGGCAGGAATACCCCAGGTATCTCCCTGACAGGGTGAGGATATGATTTTGGTATAATTGTCCCCTTTGAAAACCTGACGGATCAGATCTCCTCCTGCCACCACTGGAGTTGCACCTGAGCAGGGGAAACTCCACCCTGTATAAGTAAGGATTAGAATAGGGACTGAATCAGTGCTTATCACATCACCTCCCAGGAGAGAACCCAGCCAGCAGGCTGCAGACCTCGGCAACTCAACAAGTGGTTATGTGGCTTGTACAAAGTGAAATAGTTTCGATAGAAAGGATGACAAAACCCTCCTGGCATGACAAAGCATCTAGCCTTTGGGTTAGAAATCTTGCTCTGGCAGTGATTAACACTGATTTAAGACTGCTGAGAGGCAACTGTGGTCTAAACCCCAAAATATGGCAGACGCTAAAGAATTCTCTTTAGTTTCACTTTGTTAAAATATAAAGGGTTTTGAATTTATTAAAATCCCAAACTATCTCAGCTTCACACTGAGCATGATGGTTATTGTTGGGGTTTTTTTTAAAACTCTTGCTTTCATTACTAAATTGAAAAGCAGTTATTGATCCAGTTCTAATATAACACCATGGACCCATGAAAAACACACAAGCTATAATCAGGATATTCTTTCCCTGACTATGGTTACATATAAACATAACAAATTCATGTTAAAATGTGTGTGTCCATGTAAGGAGAATCACACATTTTATTTACATGGATATTCTCAGTNATATTATATTATATTATATTATGTCCCAAACTCAACCTAATGAATAATTCTCAATCTTCACATCTTCTCTCTACATGGCACATTCATAAATGTTTCTGTTAATAAGAAAAAAAATCACAGCTGAGGATCACTCAATAGGCCTTCCAGACAACTGGTGGTCTAGCAACTATTTGGGGAATCCCTAATTGATTAAAGCTCGTTTGGTGACTGATGCTTTGAAGCAGAGAATGCTTGATCAGGTTACAAACATATCCTGAACAGGAATAAAAATAATGTTGTAATGAGCAGCTCAGTAGCAATAATGCATCCGTGGGGGTACTTTAAAGTCAGCATTTAATGACAGTGTAACCTCAACACTGCACTAATGCAGGAGGGTTTTTTTTAATTTGTTGGGTAACAGTGTGTTTTACAGGTTGGGATTATGTCTGCAGAGAGAAAAGTAGCAACCCCAAATGCTAGAAGACAAACTTCAGCATTTATTCAGCATTCATGCACAGGGATTTTTGAACACTGGGGGAAATTATGCTGTTAAGCAGTATCAGCTACTTTTATACCCACAACAAAAGAAAAGCTGCAGTGTCTCAAGAAGAAAATGAGTCTTAGAGGAGGTGGAAAATAGATGTGACCAGCATACTGGTGCTGAAAACACAAGCTAGCAGATGGAAATTATGATCATCTTGGGGATGAACACTATCCTCACGTCTAATGGTGACTCAGTAATACCTGTTTGGGAAACTCTTTACAAAGGGAAGCCAACAAAGGTAGTTTCAGACTGAAATACAGGTTATATCGTATCTATCTATGATGGTATCGGAATTGATGCTATTACATGGTTTTAAAAGCATAAAGGACATCAAAGCTCAGCTGGCAGAAAACCTTGCAGCTGTTCAATGGAGTGCTTTCATAAATTCATTACTGACCTTCTACTACCATATTTTGACAAATGTGCGTTTATAAAAACCATCCTTCATGCAAAATCTGGTCCCAAGTGACTGTAAATGCTGACACTCATGACACAGCAGTCTATTTTCAATCATTCCTGCCTTTAACTGATTTTAATGATCTGAACTGTTTGTATCCCAGAATTCAAAACAAAGCCCCTTTGGAAACTGTAGGAAAGCAATATGATTTTCATTTAAGAAGTAAAAGTAATTTTAATCTATTTATTTTCATTTTTTTTTTCTCCCACCCTGATTGAATTCTAATAGAACAGAAGAGAATCTGTCCAGGGTACAGAAACACGCTTATTTTTCAAAGACTAGTTTAAAATGCTCTGTCCTTTAAAAGCAGAGCTGGCAAAGTGGTTCACTGGAGAGCTTTTCATCCACTTCAGTGCAAAGCCATCTCCCTCAGCATAACATGTGGTCAGAGCGCTTGGGGTAACCAGGCTCACTTTGCACCGAAGTGAAAAGCAATCAGCTCCTCCCGCTGACCTGCGACTCCGGCTACTGACTAACAACAAACAGAAGGAAGTAGTAATGTTTTCAGCTCCCCTGGCCAGATCTTGAAGGCAGGCATCTGCCTGAGCATTATTTCCAAATGTCAGTAGCCCCAACTCTTTTTTTAATAGAGACCTGGACATGTGAAGACTGGTTATGGTTTCACTTAAACTGTACATTACAAGCCAGGATACATTTTTTTTTTTTTTGATGGTGGCAGGCAATTATTACAACAAAATGAAAGTACCAAAGCTGGGTGCACTGTGCAAAGTCATGTCCCGAATCACTCGAGTGCCAAAACAGGACCACATCAAGAGGAACTGCTGAGCTACTTTCTTCAAAGAGCCTTGTCTCTTGGCAGCTACCTGCAAGAAAACAGATACATCTGACATGCAGAAACATTTCTTTTTACTGTCCAATACAGATGAATGATGCACATATTTATCTTCTTTTTTTTTATACTGAAAAACTATTTACCATTATCTTCACATTAAAACATACACGAAAAACTTAAAAAAAAACCCAACAGCCTTACACAGAAAGCCACCTTGCTACTACATACAACCTTCAGAAACAGAAAATCATAAAGTATTATTCAACACCCAGACTGAATTTCTTCATAAATGATGAAAAGACCACCAAAAAATTGCTCTCGTCTTCATCTTAACCTAATTACTTACATTTTCATTCTTGCTTCCTAGTCAAGAAAGCAATTTATAATCAAGAATGCTTGATCTACATTGAAAATTTATATGAATATTTCAATTTATGTTTACTGTTTAATGTAATTTTCTTTGTTCCTTCATGTTTTTATTTTTGTGAATTCACACAGTCATTTTACTAGCAAAACTAATTTCCAGAAAGCCCACTTTAGGTATCAACTCTTCAAAAAAATTTTTACTATAGCCATATGTGTGTTTTTCAAGTTTAATTCAACTGGCTAATAAAGTTCATGTCAATTTCTTCATGAAAATTAACAGTTACAGTTTGAATTTCAAATTGCATTCCACTACTAAAGTAAAAGTTCTCCAAAACAATCAATACATTTCAAACAATACAGGGAAATATCCGTTGTTTTCTGTATGGATCTTTTGCAGCAGAGAGAGAGAGGCAGTGTATTTTATATGTCTATATATTTTTTTTTTTACTTCTTAGCTTTAACAACTGAAATGAAGAGCTGAAATTCTAATAGTACATCCCAATACAAAGTATAGTTAGTAACTACAGGAAGTTAAAATAGTCAGTCATATAGTTTCATACTCTTTGTAAAATTATGGTGATACCTGATCACTTTTGAAAATATTTTTTAAAGATTTGTTTGTAGGTTTCTGCACACACGTAAATTAAAACAAAATCCAAGTCATTGATAGCCCAAATTGGCTCAAAAGGCAACATAAATGTGTCCTTGACGGAATGATAATGTAGAATTTCATCCTTACTTTTGAATGTATATTTATAAGAATTAGCTAGACTAAATATCCCTCTCACTAAAATCTTAAAAGACCAGACTGGTTATGGGTTTTATTTGCCTTCTGTAGCTAGAATAACTCTGAACTCATCTCTCCACACCTCTGAAGTACTGCTTTGATTGGAAACTTCAGCCCTGTTCCATTCTTAAATATTATATTTTGGGATAGACTAGACAAGAGCAGAATAAAGCAGAATGTGAGCAATTCTCTACTGAGCATGAAAACTTGTGAGATTTTGCCCACCACTGCTTTATTCTTGCTTATTATCAATGTCTGGTTTATTTGTTTTCTATTTTTGCTAAAAATCTAGGACCTGAATGGAGCTTGTAATGCACATGACTGACTCAGGTCCTGACTCCTGAGTACCAACCTTTACAACACATCTGTCCACCATGGAATCCAGCCACTCGATGTATGACTCAATGGGAGACTGCTCCTCCAGAAGGTGATCAAACTCCTGATATACTGGCAGACAAAGAAAAAATAGCCCACCTTAATACTTGCATTTCATTTGGAACAAAAGAGAAACGTATCACAAAAAGCCACCAATAACATCACAAGTTTTCTGTGGTTTTTATGACAGATTGCTTCGCTATATCAGATATATCTTTTTTAGTGTTGACCCAGTAAGTTTGCTTGCTGTCTTATCTTGTTTCTACTGAAAGTGATGGGGTCATTGGAAGTGGTATTTTAATGTAAGCAAACCAGGACCTATTGTTTAAAATTTATCTTTAGATTTAAGTTTCAGCTGTCTGGTGTGCCCAGAAGTAATACACTTTATGAAGAGTGCGAAGCTAGGCCTTGACCCTGGTGATGAAAAATGGTCATGCATGAAATTGATTTAGAAATGCATACAGAATCTTCCAAGCACCAAGTGGATGAGTATTGTTGATAGGGCTCTCATCTGTATGATGCTTTAGTTGCAAAAACATGATTTAACTGCTGCAAATCATCTATTTGCAATGCCAGACACACACACAAAGAATTTCCATCAACTTCTGCTTCTTCAAAACAAATTGCTACCAATGCACAAATGCTATACTGAATTCATCAAGAAGAGTTTCCAAAAGCAACCTGAATGTTTTAATCTCTCCCAAGTACATGTATTCATATTTTAATACAGAAAGTAAAAACAATCAAGTCATTCAACTGCAGTTTTGAAATAAACTATAGATTCAGTAGTTTTATGAGAATCAATGACAGAAGACAAAGAATCATGCACTTTGAAACTTTAAGAAATTGTTCTTCACTCAACTAAAAAAAAAAAAGCCCAGTAAGTCAAGAAAAAAGATACTTTCCACCTGCTGTGTTACAGCATAATCTCAATGTGCTATGCATTTCCATTTATGCTTAATTATAAATACTAGGAGAAAGGAATTTCCCACTGTAAGAATGATAGTGAGGGAGGTGGTGGAGGAGACAAGGCTTAGAGATGAGAGCTAGAGAAGTGAGCCAGAGAGGCTATTTGAGAATAATGCAAAGAACAAGCTCCTTGATTGCTAAGTCAGATCAGCAAGACAAGCAGGAATGCATTTGCTTCATACCTGACTTTAACTTTGTTTAACTGAGACTTGCAGAGGCTGGATGGTCAGAAACTTCAGCTGGGAAAGAAGGGAAATAATGATGCCTGGGCTACCGTTATCTTGTTTCACTGAATCGGCAACCCCTCAGTATGCAAAGAGGATCAACTGGATCACAGAAAAATCTACATGATGTCTCCTTACCTGACTATCTGGCTGGACAAAAACTGCCTGATACAACAGATGAAGCAATTTGTATGCTGTGCAAAGAGGGAAGCAAGAGTGGAAAAACGAATCAGCTGCCCGCTTTGCCGCTGGAGCAATGCAACCGTGTACAATGACCTGTTTGAGAAAAGTAACTTTTTAGCCTTTGGTGACTACTAAAACCACCTCAACAGGATCTGAGAAAGAGGGAATAAAGAAGAAGCTATTTCAGTGACAGCTACCATAGCAGAGCAGGACAGAGCTTCCCTTATACCCAGTGATTTTTCTCTGTTTCTCTCTAGACTTGCTTATAGGCTTTTAAATTCTTTTTCCTTTCTCCAGTCACAGTAGCTGGAAATTGTACTTTTTTGCTTATTAATACAAAGAATGTGAAAATAGGCCTCAATTACATGTCATATGACTCATACAGAGTGTGATCTTTGAAAAGATCTTTGGCCAAATACAATAAGCATCAAGATTGTGGGGAAAAAATACAAATCTAAGTCCTAGAATACACTCTAAACATATTTGCTCATCTCAGTGGAATCCCATCTTGTAAAGAACATTCCTACTGGGTTACCATTTCTGGGTAATTGCTTGTTGGACTATATGGGCCCAAAATATGGAAAAACATGTTCGAATCCATTCACATTCAGGAAAACTCCGTTTGATTTGATTACACTTAAGTTTGTGTTTCAATAGCTCGCACATATATGAAAAGCTTTCCTAAACAGTAAGGAATATCTGAATGAGAGCCAGAGCTGTTGCCACTTCTAGGGACTGTAACTTTGAGAACTCTTTCTTTTTTGGCCAAGGGGAGGATGTTTGGTAGACATTGAAAGCATAACAGATGACAGTCTCACTATATGCTACCTCCCCTGCTGCCATTTCAAGTTTCTGTCTCCTCAAAAGGGATCAGGGCCATGTCAAGAAATGAATCAAGAGTTAAGAGGAAGAAAGAAAGAGGAAGAGGCTGGAAAACAGAGCTAACAGAGAACATGAGGCCAGTCCCTAAACTGGGGATAAGACTTTCAGTATTAACACAGTGGGATAAGTGCCAAAGTCAGCCTTGCAGGGTCCAGTGTACACGTGAAGGTGTGATCTCTTCCCAGCCACTCACAGGAAGATTTATCCCACTAGCGAACCTACCCCTTCAGGGCTCCCACAGGTGATTGCCTGGGTTGCTCCCCATTAAGGCTGATTCTGTATAAAAGACTATTGGTCCTCCTCAAGGGAGAGATGGCAATGGAACACATGGGTTCAAGGGAAGTGAGATTATGAATGATACTAAAGACAAAGCTGATCACCTCTAGTGCCTCAGAGGGACAAACTCAGTGTGCTTAGAGTTACATCTAAACTTACAACTATATACACTTGCTGGACAATGCAAGTTAAATTTCATATTTGCAAAAGATCTTTGACTCTGAAACCGATTTGCCAACATCTCCAAAGCCACTTTTCAGTTCATGTCCTTCACTATAGTAGGCAGAATCCAAATTAGCCAATGAGCTTGCTCATTACTTCTACTTATTCATAAAAGTTCCAGGTGAAAGCTCACCCCATCAAATAATTTCATTTATGAAAACACTGTAAAATTAAGCTTTTTATAAATAAAATTACAAGGGACTCAAATACACAATCACTTTAGTGTCAAAGCCATTCAAAAGGCAACTCTCCTGCAATTCTACAGCAGGAGAGGCTAGACATTATCAGGTTCAATGGTTAACTCGTAGATTCAGTTTGCTCAAATTCATGGAAAAAAGTCCTCCTGAATTTGGATTCAAGTTTTGTGCCATTGGCTGTTCTGGATATTAGAAAGAAGCTCACTAATGGAAGAGTGCCCAGATCTTTGCCTCAAAACATAAGGCCTTGGCGGGGCTTTGCCTTGTATTTTCATAAATGTGCCTGATAAAATTTGATAAATCTTAATCCTCTAAGAAAACCAATGATGGCAAAACCAGTGTTACTTCCTCTGAGCTTTGTTTCTAGCAGGAAACCAAGTTCACTTGGCTTTATTTGAGGATTCTGGTCTTACATTGTATGATGAGCTTTCTGTGTTCCTCCCGTGAGTCCTCCATAGTATAGAGGGTTTGTTTGGTAATGCTATTCAGATCCACATTCCTCCAGTCCTCCAGCATTTGAAATGTGATGTCTGCACTGTGGATCACTGTTCTTGATGCCTGTAATCCAATCCAATCTATTCATTAGTTCATGGTTTATTAGGTTAAAAAATAGGCTTTATCCCCTTTTACGCTTCCTTAGCTAGGCTCACTAAGTTGATTCTCCTCATGGACCCCCACCCACCAGCTTGATGTCTTATGGATGTTAGAGCCCTCTAACCACTGAGAACTCCCAAGTCATTTTGTCTACTTTAATCAACTGCAAATATTTCGCTTGTATCCACCACAACCTCTCATGAGCAACCCTGATCTGGTGGTGCTGTTGCTAGACTCCTCAATCTCTGCTTTAGTTAAAAACCAAAAAGCAACAGGAAAAAATAAAAATAAAAATTAAAAAAAACCCACTCAAGTCTGCACCCTTCCCTCTCCCAGACTATGAAGACTCTTGTGCTTCCCTCAGCCACATGAAAAAGTTCAATATTGTTTGCCTCTGCATGAGATCTGCTTCTTGGTTGGTTGAAACAGGGTCTGCTGTTGATAATGGGAAGGATGGGCTGAGAGGAGAGGAAGTGACACAAGGTTATGGTCACATAACATACATCAGATCTCTCTAAGTTAAGCAGAGATGTTCCCCAAGGAAATGATGCATTTGAAGAGTCTTTCATGTAAGTAAACTGCTTGATCTGATGCAAAAGGTTGTGGTCTCTATCTTGATTTCCTCTGAATTCCTATGGACCCCCAAAGTTCAGTAATGATTCACCATGTTTGGGGAAAAGATAGCACTGGCATCTTTGCCTCCATGACTAAAATAATGGAGGAAGAAATCTACAACGTAGTCCTTTTTTCCCCCAGAGCTTCTTCCTGTGGGCTTCACTCACAGGGTTATCCTGAGGTGTTGGATACACCTTCAGTGCGACAGGGAAAATGAACTACTTGCTCCAATACATGGGTGAAACATTAATGAATTCAGTGCATCCTCCCCCATTTTATACTACACAGAATTTGGCCTCATGAATTTTTGATAGCTAATTGTGATCTAAACTGGTGAAAAACACACACTTCAGAGTAGTTTTTATATTCACTTGTTATGGTTGCAAGAGTATTTCTGTTTAAAGTCCCTGTGGTTCAACCATTTTGGTTTTTACTAATTTGCATTTTATTTATAATACATAATTAGACTTGGAATTTTTGGTCAGGCATATGGAAATTTTTCTTGCTTTGCAATAGGCCCGATACAAACCAGTCTGAAATCAAAGGAATTCCTCTCATTTATTTAATGGAAATGAACTATCTCTTAAAATCAAATAATGATTTTGTTGCATAACAGTTCCCTGACGAATTTAATGATCAGGGGTTGCTAGTTGTCTAGAAAAGCATTTTTGATGATTGTTTTTGATTTTGTAAAGGTGGTCACAACAAATATTGGACACAAACTGCTAATATAATCTCTTTCTCTTTGGGTGAAGTCCAGCCTGCCAACTCATAAAATTATTTGAAAAGTCAGTAAAAATGGCATTCAGAAAACATGGGTAACAAATACTTACTTGGCAAAGATGGTTTAGTGATGTCTGTCGCCGGAGTATTTGTGAGAATCTTCTGGACACTACAGAAAAGAAGAGATAAATATTTACAAACTGTGCTAAATAAACAAAATCATTTATGAATATACTAAATTAAAACAAGAACCAAAAAATGTATATCCAGTTTTTTGTATACAATTGTGGCTACATGAACTTCCTTCAAATAGCTGAGGTTTAACTTAGTTTAAACCTTGACCTCAGTCCTCAAATCTGGATGCTCAATCAGTTTTACAGAGGCATATTACAAGCAGTGATTTATAGATAATGTGAATAATGAGATGACAAGAGAAATGTAGAGGACAATGGAAGAGCTTCACTTGTTCAGCATAGCAAATTTTTTCTTGATACCCAAAGGAACTGGGGACCATAAAGAACTATTTAATAGAAAGGAAAATGTTGGTGCAAGGACAAGTGGGCATGAAATAATGATAGCTACATTACGTGTGGAAATTAGAAAAGGTTGCTAAGTCTTAATGCAAAAAATTTTTGGAGAAGTCTTCTGACTAGACTGGACTTCTTACTGGAGGTAAAATCAGTTTCAGTTTCAGATCAGGGCTTCTGAAAGAGATATACTAACATGCTAAGGGGTAAGATGGCTCTGGAGGTACTTACCAGTTCTCTGCTTCTATTTTAGCTCTTTCAAAGCAATATGGACCTTATATCAAGATAATTCCTATGCTTGGATTTTAAAATGTTGTATTGTGCATGTTTTTTTCTGAAATCTGTGACCCAGGAACTGCAAAACTGACCAAGGCTTGCAGTTCATCCTGTCACTACCCCCATTTACTGTGCACACCATCACAAATTCTGATGAGGAGAAAACAATTGCAGAAGCAACAAAGGCTCACATAAAAGGTAGGATGCACTCAAGTTTTTCCTTATATACTAAAATCACCAAAGACTAGCAGATCTATCCAAACAGGCCTTAGATGTGTCCACAGAGTAGGTTTTCCCTCTGTACTTTCTACTTTTCCCCTCCTTTTCTACTGTTCATAGAGGCAGTTAAAGCGTACAGATTGCGAATGACTAGAAAGTGCATTGTCCATCCCTTTCCCTCTCCCTATAAAATTGGAAAAAAATTTGGTGTTGCAGATTCTCAGTTTTTTTGGACTGACAAAGATGTGATAAAGCGTATTCTCAGCTCTGACTTTGTGCAACATTTAAAATAAATTAGTAAACAACACACACACGCACAAGCTAAAATGAGTTGTTCCAATTTACATCCTGACTTTTCTCAGTAAAATATACACCTAATTTTCCATGCTGATCAAAATAGTTAATCCTTCTCTAAATTAGTTTTTTTTTTTCTTTTCCTTTAACTTTGTGGTGTGGAATTTAGTGCTCATGAAAGGCAAAGAATTGAGAGCCGTGAAATAAAGCAGGCTTTATCAATAGGTGATGTGCACTGCAGGCATCTACAAAGCATGTCTGAAAAGGACTAGTGCCCTTTCCTGTGGTGACAGGGTAATTTGATCTCCTTCATTTTTAACTCTGGCACTTTTTTTAGCAAGGGCCTCAAGCTGTATTCAAATTGTGCTAGCCTAAAGGTTTGTTTGATAATTTCCTTTGCCTAATATCATCCCTAATGTTTGCTTACTATCAACAAAATTAAATTCTTATCAGAATCCACAAGAAAGGAAAAGCAATTATTCTCATTTTGAGCAGTGCCTTATTTCACTAAATGAAATTGGTTCTCATGAACAAGTGGAGATTGTAAGTGAATACAAGATTTATAATGCTGACAGTTTTAAATCCCTAAAAGAACACAAGTATCACTTCCAATTAATTCGTAATCAATAAACATTATATACGTTCCAGGTTAATAGGAGAGAGACTGGGCAACACATACATTCAAATTTAATATTTCGTAGGTTTTCTGGTAAATCATGGAGAGCTACTTTCAGCCACTCATCCAGTTGCTTTGCAAACTTTCGGATCACCTGCGTCAAACTGAAAAGAGAAATCACTATATCAGAACATGTTTACTCTGTGCTTTATGCTATAAAATCTGTTAACATGTACAGACCACAAGTCAGTTATATGCAACTCACTATTATCAGAGTTGCTGACATATTTTGTTTTGTAGTCATGAAGAAAAAGTTCTGGAAACATTTGCAGAAAAAGGAAAACATAGCACTGTGTTCAAAACCTCACAAAGAATCAACTTCTCTGTACTGCACTGCTTTGATACTTACAAACACATTCTTAGCTTGAAATAAAGTCATTCCCACTCTGTACAAATATAAATACATAAAATCACAACTGTTTAAAGAAGACAACAGATCAAGCTTTGCATTTCAGCTCAGCTGTGCCCACATTTCTACAGATGGACAGAGGGATCTACAAGTGAAGCTACAAGCATGTATGCTGCAGGCTGAAGCCAGTGAATGGGCGCTGATGGTGGGGAGGCATTTCCAGTCCAAGCCCACACAGGTGGGTGAAGTTGGGGCGGAGCAAGAGCTGCCTGTTTAGCTCTGCACAGGACAGGAACTTTCCTAGAAAAGTGAGATTTCTCTCTTCTCCTTTGCTACGCTTTCTTCATAGCTCCATCACTTCCTGCTCAACTTTGCAGGCAACACAACCCTCCCTTCTTCTTGGAATTGCTCAGTACAAAATGGGAGTTTCCAGGAAAAGCTGCAGGGTGTTGTACAGGGGACCTGGCCTGGCTTTGCCAGACTGAGCTGCACTGCCTGTAGCGATACTCAAGAAAGACAAACGAGAAAGAGAGAGGAAAGGTGCAAGGAACCTTCAAGCCAGGCAGCTTTTTCTCTTTGTACTCCTAACAAACGGCACTGAGAACAGAGCTGGTAGAATAAACATGGCCATAGGCCTGCTCTACTCCCCACAGACACCTAATGACAAGGGATGGATGACAACTGCTACACCCACTAAAACCTGGTCTTTCTGGACAGCTAACATTTATTCCCAGGAAGTCCCTCGGAGGATTCTGGCTGAGTCAGCAAGATTTCCTTCAGGAGCTTCCATTGCAATGAGACCCTTCTTCACCCCCTCCAGTGCAGGCTATGGCTTAATAGCCACAATCTGGCCCTTTATATGCATTACAAAAGTCTATATTCACACTCAAGTCTCCCCTTATTTGCTATGAAAGAACTAAGCAGCTTGAGAAAAGNAGGGGCAAAGCCAGTAAAAACATACATGTCTTATCAAGGAAATCCCATCCTTATAACAGGTTTCTTGTGGAAAAAAAAAAAACTTTGCCTGTACTTTAGCAGTCATACAGTGCACATACGAGAGCAGAACAACGTCTTGAAAACATTTCCTGTAATTACAGACACTTTAAAATCTTGAGGGCCAAATATACAGCACCAATAATAAACTTCTAGAGCAGTATTCTTAAGAAGTTACTCTATCTCAGGAAAACATCAAATAATACTAAAGATATACACATATATTTAGAGAAAGAGAGTTTCCTGATGCTCATATTAGGAAAATCAAAGGGCAAAACAGGTTGACTGCACTCAGTGATTAAACTTTTTACTGTGAACTGCAGATCTCTGTCCTGCTTTACCACACAAACCAGACTTCTTGGACTCAGATGAGCTCCAGGTAGGAAGAGAACAGCTGAAATCTACCACATGGAATGGAAAAGTGATTTTAGCTTTGAAAAAAAGGAGGCAAATGCTTGTTAATATTAATAAAGTGATCCTAAAATAAGCATGCATCTGTTCTTCATAGGATAGTATTTAAATTAAACCAGCTTGTCCAAGACTTCACAAGTATGATCTTTATGTTTTATACTCATGGCAAACAGAATAACAATTGTGTTCCAAGAGTGTAAACAAAGACAAATGCTTAGTTTGCTGTGTCTACATATGCACGTGAGTATCTACAGAGCAGCCAGGCCAGCTCCTCTTGTCACTATAATTCAGAATACTGTTATACTGTTACTCCAGACCAGCAGAAAAGTGCCTGAAATTTTCAGAATGCAGTGTGGCACTCTGCAGCCTGCAGATTTCTGTTGGGACATGACTATCAGTTTGATGTTAATACACCAAGAAGGCGGCAATGCACTTCATCACACAAAAAATAACAAGCTTTTCACAATAGAAGTCTTGTTAAAATCCAAGCATTTCTTCAGGAACATGTCAGCTCTTCAACTCCTTTGAATTGACAGTGTGATTTAAACTCAGGAAATGGGTGGCAGCAAGTAGCTTTCTGAGAACAGGTGTCATTCTTGAAGAACAGTTGTATAACAAAGACAGCTAAGCTGAAAGTTGTCAGTGCTGTGAGCTTATACTGACCTGTCAGGTAATGCTTGTAGTACTGTTGGCATCAAAACTCCAGAAATTGCTTTGTACAGAATTGAATCACAAACTCCCACTATATTCACTACAGTTGAAGAACCCAATACGGGCAGCATATGAGGAGGCATCCCTTGCCAAAAGTGCAGAAGAAAACTTTGAACCTGCAATCACAAGAAGACTCAGGAATGTAAAAGTGAAGATAATCAAAGGCCCCAAGTACTATTTTCCTTTAATGTCCCTGCTTACATAGTATTTGTTTAAGCCCCAGAGCTGGACTGATGGTGTACAACACAGGCAATATATTCTTTAAATAGACAAGCTTATATTGTAACACAGCACACAATGGGATACTCAACCAAACAGCGAGGAAACACTCTGAATTGGTAGCAAGGGTGTCTTTATGTTACTAGAGTGGACACAACCATGGGTTCCACCGTATTTTTACCATCCATCTATGGCTAATGAGTGTAACTCTTTGGCTTCCACATGTAAAGCCTTTTTCTCTCTCTTTGCTCTCTGTCTCTGTATACCAAGGAATCCAATCTAGGGCCTGGTGTAGGGTAGGAGAAGAGAATAGCACATGGCTTACAGGGGTCAATATACCATTTTCTGTTTTTGGAAAGAAACACTACACTTTCAGATTTCTTCTTTCCCTCACTGAGAAGGAAATAAAAGAAAGAATGGAGAGAGGCAAAAAAGAGCATAAGGAGATTTCAGACACAGCAAAATATACCTCTGAAAATTTTCATTGAGGAAATAAAGGTGTTATTAATTGTATTATATGATTGGTTCTACATGGGTGAGAACACTACCATTTGTAATTGGTAACCTTTTACACACAACCTGTAATGAAACAAGTAACCACATCAGGTGCCGTAAAGAATATTTGCTATTTATGTATTATTGCTGCTTAGCCTCTTCCCCACCATCGACCCTGACAAACAGATCCGCTAACAAAATGTGTCATCCTGCTCTTAAAGTATTCTGAGACTCATGCAGCAAAACTTCCTGAATGTGTGTTACATATTTCTCTTGCACAGAAACCTACAGGCTCGGTACAATGACTTGAAAGAGCCTCAGCTTTAAACCAGGAGACTGGGAGAATTAAACAGTAAGAGGAAATAAAGCAGGGAATTTCTTGCCATTGTTCAGAAGACAGACTCAAAAGACGTGTTTCTGTTGATTTTTCCCAGGACCTGATGTTACATTTGAATCAGACCCTCAGCATCAGTATAGTCAGATTTATTTTCCTGGGCTAGAGGCCTTCTCCATACATAATATAAAACTGCTTGTATTCCAGTATGCACTGCCCGAAAAACCCCAGATTCAGTCAGATGTGCAGCAGGTTATCCATTTTATCCTTCTCTAATGGTTTGCATGAACCACTGAACAGTGTGCTGTTCCTAGCTGCACTGCAGTACAACTGAGCAACTGGGAACTTCAGCTCCAGCTTTCTGGGATGTGTGGGAGGATGCAGACCCGCCACTGCCCTGCACCAGTGTTAACAGACCAGCAAAGCCCACCATTTTGCTGTAGCACCTGCCCTGGGTTTGTGCTGAACACTCAGAGGAATTCCTTCAAACAGAGCTCAGTGTCAACTCAAGGCTTAGAAAAGTGGTGGTGGACACACTTCTTGAGTTGTAAGAACTGGATTGTCCAACACCTTGCAAGGAGATATTGCTACCTTAATCCTGCTGGAGAATGATGAGATAAAAACATTCCCATTGCTTTTGTTCCTCTAACTCACACAGTGCTGTAAGTGAGATTTAACACTATTGATCACGTATTATGTACTCAAGTATAGCTATTGTTCATTATTCATGAAAAGGATCGGCCACAAGTTTGTAATATCACATTCAAAATAAGGTCTTAGATCCATTAATACCTTATGTATCATTAAGCTACAACTGTAGTTTCCAACCATACCTCATCAAAGTTTGCTCTTATTACAGTGTCTAGTATCCTCTGACAGTGAGTTCTGTACATCATAATAAAGGTAGAAACCTGAAAAAAGAATGAGGGAAACACACAAAAGATCATTCTACTTATGAAATCCACTTTAAAACTATCAGAATATAGAGCACAAAAAGTAAGTTTTTTCTTATCTTACTATGCACAATTGCAAAAATAATGAAATTGGTTAGAGTCTAGTTAGATTAGCTCTAAGATGAGTTTTCTTCTTAAAAGTAAATTCTCCCTTTGAATTCATGGATTTTTCTATGTCAATGGGGATTCTTCAAATGTAAGAGGAGCAAAAAGCCTCAGTGAGATCAAAGACGAGAATGTGGCCCTAATTAGGACATAAAGAACTATAAAACCCTATTCTTTTGTCCACTTTACATTGATACTACACATGTGAATAGCATCAGAAAACTAGCAAGCTCAGCCAAGAGCAGCCAGAGCACTTTTGTCATATGTGCAGATAAGATTCTCTTAATTTCTAGTCTAGAAGGATAAGAAACACACTAAGTCCCTCTCTGCTCAAGAAAGCATCAGAATTGTTTTTCAGTTTGCCACCGTGTTTGCAGCCTAATAGCTATAACATATTGCAAAACCAGTTACGCTCAAACTTCACCTGCCATATGTAATGTATCTTTAAAAAAAGCGTGCACAGGCTTTAGAAATATTTTACAGCTGATAATGTCAGCTGTCAATGTTAAGGGGAGATATTTCTTCCTATTAATATGAAGTAATTAAGTTCCCCATAAATAAAGTCAAAACATTACTAAACCTACTCTAATTCAAAGTCATTTGAGATAAAGCTTTCATCCAGAGCAGGGAAAAAACTCAAGACAAGCCGAGAAAAGATTTCCAAAATGTTACCTTCTCCTCTGGCAGACTGGCTGGCAGATTTAGATCTTTGACATTTGGAAACTCTGGCAGTAATGTTCCCAGTTTGGATCGTGGTGAATACGCCACTGTCTGTTTGGTTACTTCTTTTTTTCCTGTTTCATTGACCCAGGCTGCTCCTTTTTTAGAATACATCACATCATAATACTGGGAGTTTTCTTTCACTGCAATTCCATAATAATGGTACCTGATACATAGAGATGTATTTTTTATAAAGTTTAAAAATTTTGGGAAAAAAGGGGTTAAAAGGAACTGAAAATGCTGACGATTTCTACAACAAAACAGACTGTGCATTAGTTTATATATTATAAACAAGCATTGATTCATTAGCAGAACATTATGGTCATATATTGGGCTTCCAATTTTCATTCCATCTGGTAAAAGTAGCTCTCTTCAGAGTTAATAAAGCTGATTCTGTTGCAGGGAAGGAAAAGAATGGACTTCCATTTTCTTTCTTCTTATTAAAAAAAAAAAAAGCATCCTAAAGCTACTTGTTGGCAGAGCTCTGCTGTGCAGCTGCTCCTTTAGTTTAGCAATAAGCAGAGGTACAGACCCTCTGGACTGGCCCTTCTGTTGTTAGTTCAGCTCTCTGATTCTCAGACTGTTGAGGACTGGTTTGGTCCCTGAAAAGCACGAGTCTTTATCACAAATGAGTTAATCAGAAATACTGCAAAAATTGAAAACACTTCAGTGAAAAGAGAATGGGAAAAGAGGCTTGTCCTGGAAAGCAATGAACGGTAGGAAGTGTACGGTTCAAAATTATTTGCTCCATAGCTTAGCATCAGCACTGGGCTTAGATCAGTGAGGGACACTACACAGCACTGTAACTCTGAACAGAGCACAGGGTGGGGTACAAAGTGTGGCTGTGCTATAAAAATGGACTGGTGGACTTACGGCACAAGTTTCTGCTACAACTTAAGATTTATTATAAGTGTTAATGAAAGCACTGATTATCCAGTCTAACTCTTGCATCAAAGCAGCAAAAGCATTTTTATTCCTTCCATAATTTGCTGACTTTTATTTCAGTTTCCCACCTGTGGGCACCACAAACCCATCAGCTAAATATTCAATGACTACAAAAGGTAGCAGATAGTTGTATTCCTCGTATACTTTTGATTCACCCTACTTTCCTAGAGGGAATTTTCAATGATCTTCTAGTTCTCTCCTTACAGCCTATCAAAAGCCTATCAGAGCATGATGAGACACTGTCTTCTGGATCCCATTGTGCTTGCAAGGGAAGTTACCGTCTCTGAATGTTTGTTGTACTCCCCAAGAGAGTCACTGATTTCAGAGTGGTGCCAGCAGATCTGTTCCTTTGAATGGACCTTAGTTTGCTTTAGGCAAAATCAGCTGGTTTTACAAATGTCTTCAATTAAATTAGTGAAAGAATAACATCTAAGTGATGGTAGTTTAAACTAACTCAGGTGACTTTTGCACTTTTTTCAATCGCAGTCATTCACCCACAGATCAGTGCGTGTCAGAAAATGGTGGCAAAGAGCTGGAAGCCTTAACCTTGTCTGCTAGCACAGATGGGCTGAGAGGAGGCCTGGGGAGTTGTAGCAACCTTCTAGTACGTGGCTCCCGTTCCAAGTCCACTGAGGGTGTTCTATATTGTCTATTAAAAATAAAAGCTATCTGGAACTCAATATTGAATAATCCAGATGAGATTTATTAAAACATGGAGCTGACATGGTATAAATGGGATTTCTTTGCTTCAATACCTTAGAAAGTCCCACTATAGATTCCAAATCTGCCCATCAGGGCTTAGGCCAAACCCTGTATTCCACAACAGAAATCAGGCTCCAGGTTGGTCCTAACCCGTTACAGATAGGTAACACTGGAGTTATAACACCAGGTGTAGCAGTTTGGCTTTTTAGCTTGAATGGTTAACAACTCCAGCTTGCATTTCAAGTCCCCAGTTTGGTCTCTAGCAGTTGTCACACATGCACTGTGTGTAAGAGCTGTAAAGCTCATGTATGTCCTGCATAGTATGTCTGGGGTTTGGGAAAGAAAGGAAATCCTGCACGGAGCTTTCTCCACAAACTGCTGAGGGAAAGAGGGGAAATGGAAAAGGTCACAGCAGGCGGGACTGGAAAAATTCTAGATGTACTGAGAGGTTTGTATAACTTAAACAACAGTCAGTCTCTTATACCAAGCTTCCTCTTAAATCAATTCAAAGGAAAAATAAAAAGAATGAAAATAGTAGAAATTCATTGTGCATTATTTAATTTCTGCTATATTTCACTTGGTAGGAAGCTACATAAAAGAGCTTTCCAGGTAGCTTCAAAATCAGAGACAGCAATACCACAATTAACTTTGAACTTTTTCCAGATAGATTCCTCTATCAGTAATTTTACCACTCCAAATGGCAAAAACTTTTCTGTATGTCTGTCAGAAAATCCCCCCACCAACCAATTAAATCAAATAAACAGGCCTTGAAAGGCTGATCTGTAAAATAATAACATGCAGACTACAAAATTATTTTTGTAGTAAATAGTGGATTGATTTTTTTGTCTCTCATGAATCTGGTATCTGCAGCACTGCTTTAAAGAAAGAAGTAAAATTCCCTTCACACCATGTCGTTTCCATCAGTTTAACTAACCTCTTGTGTACATAATTGAAGAGTTTCAAGCCACAGTACAGCAAGAAATTGGCTTTTATGTTCAGCTGCCTTCTCATGGCTCACCTGTGGTGGAACTGTTTTTAAGCTCAGCGCGATAGAGAACAGCTGCATGCTTACAGAAATAAGCCCAGCTGCAAAGAAAAAAAAGAAGCAAGCCTCGCAACTGATGGCCAAGAGTGGAGCACCTATTGTAGCTCTGAACTTTGTACCGTTACAAGGCAGCCGTACTATAAAAAGACTGAAGGCAGAACAGTGTGAAGTCAGATAATCTTAACCACTTCTGTGGCCGAATCTCCTTTGGCAGTAGCAGGGAAGCGGAATGAAAATCATACTGGCAGCAATCGGTCAGCGCGGTTGGTGATAAAGGGACTGAAGTGTTAACGCCTAAAGTAGTTTCTTTACGTAACACTTAACTGGAACGCTGTCAGACGTTTCTGAAAACAAAACCAGAGCTCAGCTACAGCTGCGCTGGGTCTAGCAAGGAGGATATTTATTGTAAATAAGTACAGTGTGCATTTAGTGAGTGCGTGTGTGTTTATACTTCTCCTCTTCACTGCATCAAATGAGAATGACTCCTCTGTAAGCTACAATCCTTGGAGTGTTAACCACTGATCAAGATGTAGGCATCCTCTTTTGGAGCAGAAGAACTCAATTTCATATCTACTGAGGCTGTGAGATTTGAGTGAATATGATCTCCCCCCTAGGGGTGACCCGGGACTCTGAGGGGCCAAGGATTTTGCAGAGCACAGACAGCTTGCTTTATAGAAACCCCTTCTTATTTCCTAGATAGGGAGCAGAATCATTGCAAAGGTTGCATGAGAGGAATATGTGACATGAAAGCCCCTCTGATAGAATCACAGAATGGTTTAGGCTGGAAGGGACCTTAAAGATCACATAGTTCCAACCTCCTGTCATGGGCAGGGACAGGGTTGATATGCAGGCTAGTTGGAAAATATGAAGTCTCCCTGATTTTTAGCCTCATTGAAAGTAAAGAGAGATTTTTGAGACGCAAGACACCTTCAGTCAGCAGATCAAAAGCATCTTGCCCCTCTGGAGCTGCAAGAGGAATTCCAGTTTGGAAATACAGCAGTGCTCATTCCTTTCACTAAAGAGGAAGACAAATAACAAAGTTGTAGCCAACATCAGAGTGATTTGATGGCTGACAGTGGGTACTCTCATATAAATAGTTCCATAAAGCAACTTGTGCATGTTTTCACTCCCACTTTCTGAACTTCAAAGAACTTCTATTCAGTGCAAAATCTGTATTCTCTGAGTCTGAACCATCATACTTTTCTAATATGCTGTTGGACCAGAATTTGCACCAAAGAGATATCTGGTGGCTTGGTTATGACTGATGTTATGGTAGCTCTGAATTTGCATTTGAGATGAGATTTCAAATCTTCAAATTGCTGCTTGAATATGGGTGCTCTAGAAAAGAGAGCTTAGTTATAAAAATTAGGAGAATCTCAAGATGGGGGAAAGGACATTTGGTCCCATCAAGGAGATACTGCTTGGCACAGACCACTTCTTAGAAGAGCACAGTAAAGCTAATTTTAGTGCCATTTCTTTTAGCATCTACATTTCTTATTTCATTTAAAGAGTCATTCTAGCTTTAGTATGTAAGTTTAATTCTCATAGCATATTTGTTTCTCAGTATTTAGCAACATTGTGTTTCTAGGCTTCGCTTTGAAAGAGCAGCTTTTCCAGCAAAATTTTGCAAACATACTCTCACAGGTTTTTATTTTCCCCTCTGTAGTTTTCCATTTCTGATCTACTGCCCTTAGACTACCCTGTAGGATTCTGTGAGAGCTAATCAAGAAAAACTGATACATATATATTTTAGGGGATTTATGTTTGCCATAAAAAGATAAAAAGTTCCACTGGAAAAATTTCATGGAGTCAAGCAGAAAAAAAATATAAAACCATCACTGTATCCTCTTTATAAACTGGTAGAATCACTTCTTGCCAACAAGTGGAAAAAGTCAAATACTCCAGGAAGTGCGTTGCTCTTTCTGAGTCAACTTCTCATTATGGAATTAGGATGAACTGCTTTCAGGAAGTACCACATTTTGGGTAAGGCAATAAACTAATTCCTTGGTCACTTAAAGATATGCTGGATTGCATTACACAGGAAAAATGGTGGTTAAATCCAGGTTTGTGGAAAACTTCAGTTTAGGCCAATGTATGTTCCTACCTAAATTCCAGATAGCATTCTGCCATTTGTCCTCTCAACTGAAACATGATGTTACCCAGCTGTTATTTCCCATTAGCTCCATTACTGCTGGGTGTGAATGTCCTTTACGCTGTGTAAAGTGAGTTGAGAATAAACATATCATAGGAACAATATGGGAAATATTTCTGATGAAATCAGTAAAGTCTCCATTAGACGCCTTGGCAGGACAATCGCAGCTGAATCAATAAGACAATGTAAAGACTACAATAGAACCTCCGTCAAAGTTGGGTTTTAAGTTCCCAACTAGATGAGTTATTCCCTGATCTTATACTATTCTATTCATTAAAGCCAGAGCCAGATGGGGCCCTGTGTGAGATGAAAATAATACCATACACTGCTTACTTTGATTGGCCTCTGGTTCCAAGTCGTCTTGTGGTTAGCTGTGGAAACTGTTGCCGTATTATCTGCAAATAAATAGAACTGATATTAGAGAAAATTGAAAACCATGTTTACTAATACTTAATTTAATAGAGACTGTTAGGACAGAAAAGCAGAAAAACTTCTTGCAATGTCAGCAAAATTCATGGCAGGAGAAATAAAAAAAAAAGCCTTTGATATTTTCCATTACTGAAAGAAGAGAAAGATATTTTAAAATTTAATATAATTCCATTAACTACTCTTAATTTAAATAGAGACTTTCTGACGTTCCTGAGTAGAATACATTTCCTTCAAATCTAAGACCAGTTCTGCCTCTAAACTAAGGAGGATTGTATGTCCAAGTGGCCTACTATCTATTTATATCAGTTTGCAGGATCAACAAACTTGGTTTTCTCTCCTTCTGAGAGTTTTGGAGATCACAGTTCTGTAAAGACCTTCACAAGCCTGCCACTAAACACTCTTTTGTCTGAAAGAGGATTCCCTGAGAAGATTTTGGTATTTGACAGCGGCACCACTTGTACCAGGCAAGACTCACTGTTGCATTTCTAAAGATAAGTTGTGATCGATTTATCTCCTATGGAAAATAAGTGCATCTCAGAAACAGCAGGGTATCATCAAGAATCGGGACTCTAGTTTTCCAGTAGAGATTAAAAGAACATTGCTACTGTAAAACAAAACTTCTTTAGTGCCAGATGCATTTAAGGGAATGGATTAATGAACGTAGATTGTGCCTTCAGTAATCAGAGTCTCTGTCAACCAGGCTAGTTCTAATGAAAAAGCTCGGCAGTAGTTGCTGGAAAGGAGGCACTCAGCACCTCACAGGACTGAAGCCGACTCCCAGTGTGGTCTGCACTAGGAGGAAAATCCTTCTGGCAGAACACCCATGCAAGAAAGACTGTAGCAAACCTTGAGGGTTCCCTTGCAAAAGAAATTTATCTTTTTTTTTAAAATTAATTTGTAATCTATTTTAGTCACATTTTCATTATATAGATTGGTAAATATTTACTCTTTCAGGGGGACACCAACTAATATTAAAGGAAAACAGACATACAAGATGGAATATAACTGCTTAACCAGAAGAAATAATCAATTAAAATTGATTAAATAATATAAATTTTTTTTCTTTATGAGCCATTTTGCCACAGTGATAAATATTTAATCCTGATTGATAACTGAAACGTGTCGAAGATGTATTTGGATCAAATACATAAAGACATGCTATATAAATAAAGACATTACAATGTCACATATTAGACCATTTCTTCAGTAATATTTTCTCCAGTAAATGTACAATCAGCTTCCCTTTGTATCACATAAAATTTGTTCTGTGTTGGTTTCCAAGGGCTTTGTACAACGTGGCTGATGTCAAAAACATAGCATAGACTCAGAGTCGCTAGGTTGTTCAGCTTTAATTTCTGGAGCAAAACTTCAGCAAACAGTAAAACACTTTTGTGGAGCTGTGAAAGTTCAGCCTAGCTGTTTGATAAATGAGCAGACAGGCAAGCAGCCCTTCTTTCTTTTTTTGTATGGATTCAATGAAGCCTGCCTAAAGAACACCACATGCTGTTCCAGCTACTGATCTAACATTCCGCAACATCTCAGCCTTCCAAATTCCCTTTAATTACACATTAATCCCACCCCTCTCTCTTTCATTTTCTGCAGACAGGGTTGGGGGCTCCACAAGGCTGTGGGAAAAAAGGCAGTGTTGAAGAACTACTTTCTGAGGATGGGGGTTTTTTGGGGCTAGGGGATTTTTTTTTTTTTTTGATGGTATTTATCATTCAGAAAATACCATTCCTCTCCAAAAGTTGATTTTACAGCAGTAGATTCAAAAGCAAATCTTAATCTTAGAGATACTGTTATCCTACTTTTTCTTTTGGAACAACACAAACCCGTATTACTTTCAAAGTCTTTCTAGTAGTGATGAAGTGTTACAATGCACACTGTAAATGCTACTTTATGAACCATATGCCATGGGAGTTCCTGGGATTTATTTAAATCAGCCGGTTTCTACATACCAGGGCAGAGGTGATGAGGAAAAGAGAAGAAAAATGGAGCAGCTGATCAGATGATCTCTTTTTCTTTTGTTTGTTTCTTTTTTAAATCCAGCACTTTTTAAACAATGTGATGCACCTTTCAGAATACAGCTGAAAAGTATGCATCACTTAAAATATTCTTTACTGATAATTTAAAAATACAAATAATAAAAGAATAACGTAGCAAACTTTTGGGGGGAAAAATGTCAGGACTTTTTGATCTAATAGCACATATGTGAAATATGTATAACATGGCACTCATGCTTGGGTGCTGGTACACATGAGTGTAGGTATTTATGTTTGTGTTAGGAATAAAACAAGTCAAGTACTAAATGAATTAGCTGTCCATATAAATGTTTATATTCAGCTATGTTTATGCAAATCCCTATGTAATGATATTGCCAAAGGCAGTGAGATTTCCCTGAGAGGAAAGAAGTAGACAGATCAGGAAGGACAAAGTAGATTTCACTGTGTGCTGAACACAATGGGAAAAGCAGTCAAAAATGTTGATTTTTAAATCATACTTTCAGCCTGGAAAGTCCCTCTGTAAAATACATCATCATTGTGTTTCATGTTTATTAACTTTTAAAGACCTACAGAGAAAATGAGTTTATTTTACAGCTGGGTGGGGAGGGAAGAGGGTTTCTAATTGCCGGATGTGACAATTCAGGTTCGAATCTGGAAACTAAGTTGGATCATTTTCCTTTCATCGCTGCAGCGGGGTTGCACAAGCAAACGAATCAAGACCAGACCACGCAGTTTGAGCTGCTTTCTGAATGTAGCCCAGTCCCTGGTTCTCACAGCAGCGCTGGCTTCTCAACAGAAGCAGTGGTAAAAAAGATCTCATGGGTGGTATTCAAGGGAAGTTTGGAGTGAACGGGTCTTTTATCCTTGTCCTTCTATGGAACTGAAATTTCATCTCGTACTTCTCCAAAGTGACCACAAATCCAGCTGCCCTATGAGATCTGCTGAGTAAAACGGTACAGGTTTTACCTTTTCCAAGTAAAATTCCACCTAAATTATGTGGCGTTTTAACTGTTAGGCATTTTTTTATGCTACTTGACTTTTGGGTTTTCAGACCAGAAGGTTCACATGCAATTAACTTCTGTCACTACTATTAGCCCCAGAAACCACTGCTCCTTCAATTTCTCTCTCAGTTACTAAACTTCAGTCGGGCTCTCCATCTCTTTCCTCGGTGCCCTGTCCAATACCTAATTCACCTTCTGCCTGTAGAAGATCTTGTATGCTTTTCTTGATTTAAAAAAAAATCATGAAAGATTAAGAACTGCCTTATCTTTTTGCAAATCCATAGTTCTTTTGGGGATCGCCTGCTGTGTATATAAACGCCAGATAGAAGTCGTTACATTATAAAACGATATAAACATAGTTTACATCTCTTCAGGGAACTAGTATATCCAGGTTAGCATTTGTTTAACCCTTTTGCAGACAATCCTGATAAATGGTTTTAGGAACACCTTTAGAACATAAGGGGACCTTTATCTTTCTGACAGGTAACAAACTTTCCACTCTGACTCTATGGAGCAACTGAAGGGAATGCAGGAAAGAAAAGTCTGCTCATATCATTCTCTTGCACAGAGATTACAACACTGGTAGTACAACATTCAACACACATCACACAGATTTTGGAGCTAACAGGATTTTTATCCTGTTTTGGCTTTCAAAATCTAGTGGAGGTATCTGAATAAACTTGAATTAAATACCTAGTTACTTGTGATTGGTTTTGATCATTCCTAATGGAATAAAAATTAAATAAGTTACTTAAATATCTATGCAAAACAGATACAAGCTTTATGAGCTAGAAAAATGCTCTTCCTCTGTAAAGGTCTGTATTGCTGTCTGCACAACCTATTAACCTCAGACATGGCTAACTGCAGGAGTTGTTCTGTTACCCACAAATGGTGCTAAGGTGCATTCCTCCATCCTGATTACTGCCAGCTGTAATTTCTGCCACTGCATCTCTCCTCACATCTCCAGCACAGACATTCCAACACAAGCAGAGCCAGCCCCAGCTTTAAAGTGAGGAATGCATTCTCTATTCTGCCTTCATCCATACACTGTGCCCCATCATGCCTCATTGCACTCACTACCAAACTGTGAACTTTATGTTTCCCAATTATTCCATCTAGATTCTTTTATGATATGAGATGTCAAAACGGGGGGTGGGGGTGGTAAATCAGGGGGGAAAAAAAACCCAGACCACCTTAGAAAGCATCTAATATGTCTGTATTCATGCTAACAAATAAGGATGGAAGAAACTGAAGATGCCCTGAAACTTCGGAAGTAATTTTTTTCTTCCCTACCTATGTCAAAATACTAAATTTTTCTGTGGGGGAAATAGTCAGAGAATGACTTTTAGAAGTCTTTTCCCTGGAATAATTGTAACTGCTACTTTTCAAAAGGCATGTTGATTTAGTTAGTGTATCTGTTCTACAGTGATGTTATTCTCCATGACTCTTGTTCTATTTGAAAAAATTCTAGCCATGCTTCTAGAACTTTCCTGGGTAATGAAATAAAATCAAATGAAGTTGCAACCCAGCATTTGTATTCTGCCAGAATGAGAAACAGATTTCAGGCTCCAGGCTCTGGGAGGTTCAAGCGAGACTCTAAATTCAGTGGATAAAATTCTCCTCTGATAATAGTTCTTCATAACAGGGCTTGGCTCTACTTATTTCAACTCAAGTTTCAAGTACCATATCTATAAGGCATGCTTTGCTTTTATGAAAACAGGTACAGAAGATCTGTGTTTATTTACCAAATTCTATTGTAACATTTCAATCTTAAACTTCTTTGCCATGGCAGCAGGAAAGAAGTTGGTAATTCCAAATATAACTATACTCCCACGAGGCTATGCTTTCCTTAACCTTGCCACTGTGAAACACAAAAACCACTAATATCCTCAATTTCATATAAGCAGGAGTTTTAGGCTCATTCATCTTTGGCCTGGTACTGCTCCAACTGGGTCATTCTGGGGTTTCCCATCTGCTTCAGTGCTTTTGAAAATCCTGCCTTCAGACAACCTGTTGTTATTAACACCTGTGCTAACAGGTATCTTTTGGCTCAAAGGTGGCTGGGGGCTGGCTTAACAACACATTAGCTTGAGGAAAAGGTCAGCAAAGCTTTGCCCCAGGAAACAACCACTGATAGGAAAGAGCACAATCAAATTAGTCCATTGCAAAATATTATTCCTGTCCCCTAAATCCACCAAACTGTGCAAAGAAAAAGAGAACAGGCGTGACTGTGTCTATACCCTCTCTACTCCTTGCTTGCTTACTTGCATGGCCCAAAAGACTGTAGTGAACAGGTCCAGTATTCTTGACACCAGATCCATTGTCTGTATAGGTCCACACACTTTCATCATTTTGTGCAACATGACATGGTCTAGCTGTAGGATGAGATCTTGCTTCCAGCTTCGATACATCTCAAATGCAAAGCAAGTCAGAGACGCCTGCTGGCACTTTCTTTAATGCCTGTGTCCAATTATGCCTGCTATGGAGATTAGACACCATGAGGAGCTCCAAGTGAACTGGACCCTTTAGCGAAGCTTGTGAGACCTCTCCTCAAACTCATCTATTTACAATAGTAACCTCCTTCAGCAGCTCCACTGGCCAGATGGAATTCAGCCTAAGGCATGATCAAACAGATTACTGCATCCCAACAAAGCTGCAAACATCCAATGCTCTGACTCAGATGCTTAGCTTGAGCTGCAGCCACTTTCAGTGCTGACTTGCTGAAGCCAAGCAGATCTAAAACCCTGCACAACTCCCCCTGCTCTGTACTGGTGCCAGCACACTTACTGCCATCACCCAGCATATCTGTGGGAAAAGGCTGAGAGCCAGCATCCCTGCACTCTGGCAGACCCTGTGCTGTAAGAACAGCCTCTGGGACATGTTGACAAGGCATGAGGTAAAGCAGCCCAGAGGCCGCTTCTACTTCATGCTGAAGACCTAACTAGAAGCCAGATGCTTGAAGTGGCAAAGCCAGGAAAAATCTCTTTGCTAAAGGGCAAATCTTTGCGAAAACGAAAGACAATGCAAAGAAACTGAGGTATTCTTGCTAGCTTTCTTACTCCTCAAGCTCAAGGAGAAAAAGACAATAGTCATCAACCTGCAATAACACAAGGGATCTGTGAAGCAGAACCAAGGGTGCAAAGAGCTTTCCAACTACAGTGTAGGATCCCTGTTCCCCACACCTACCTGGCTGCTTGCCTCTGTGGTACTTGTCTTATTATGGCTCCCTCAGAGGAGCTTGGCCTAGAAGACTCTACATCAGGAAGTAAAGTCATACTGGTGTTAACCGTCCTTTGGTGTTAACCTTAGCTGTTAAAAAGGGATGAAGGAAGACCAGGCAGCACTCAGATACCGCTGTGGTCCTTCAATCTAATAACAGAAACCACATCCTCAGCTTTAGATTGACTTTTCCCCAGTTCTATTTTTCTTTTCTATATTACTAGAAAAGAATCTAATAAAAAAACATTCCACATGTAGCAATTGTTCATAAGTGCTGTTTTAGTCTATCAGAAGAGAGCACTAAGACTAAATTTGGCTTTGCTATACCAGTTACTATTGAGGCTACTTCAGAGCCAATTGAGATTACAAGGACAACAAAATACATCTTCAGGAGAAGTATCTCCTTATGCACAGCAGGCACTTCCAGAAGTGCACATTTCAATAGAAAGACAAACCAGAATGCAATCACATAGTACTATCATTATCAAAGAGATTTTAATAAGGCTACTTGTCTGTCCTTTTGAAATGTGTGTATATATAAATATATATATATATATAATATGATAGCCTGAAACTGTAAATCCTACTTATGCTAACCACACATGGAAGAGCAGTCCTGCTGGCAAAATTTCTGGGCATACAGTGCATGGTGATAAAAGAGAACTCTGGCTGGTACAGCTTGTACCTCCTTAGAGCAAAGCAAACTATTGGGGTTTTGTGTGTTTGTGTGAAAGCACTGTTCTACAGCTATAACTTTTTTTTGGAAATGGGGTGGAAATAGTGTTCAAAAATGTAAAAGTTCTCTTTCCTAAGCGGTATTACAAGTCTATTGTAATCTTGTGGACGTTACTCTTTTTTATTTAGTGAAATAAATTTATTGGCATGTAATGTTCACTTACAGCAAAGTCACACAGGGAGCAATAAAAAGGCTCTACAATTCGTGTGAGCATGCATCCATGTTAAATTTCTTTATGCTGCCAGAGTGATGTAAGGGGACCTCAGGCTGGGGGAGAGCCACCCTGCAGTGTCAGCATCCTTCATTTGCCTTTTCAAATATTAATTTACTATTGCTCGTGAAAAGACATGGCAGGAAAGCACCGAAAGGAAAAAAAAAAAGAAAAACAAAAGAGGAAAGTATTTAACCTCCAGGGGGCATATGGGAGTTGTGGGAAGAACAGTTCATGAGGATGCAAAAGAGTTTGCGCCACGACAAAGTGTTCTATATGAGAGAGATGGTAGAGTCTGGGAGGTTATTTAATAAATTTAAAGCACAGTAAATTTAAAGCAGTAAACTCAGCACACAGAGGACAGGGGAAATCGGTGCAGAGGGTGATAACATCTTCAAGAGGCTTGATTAAGAAAATAAGGTTCATACAGGGTCTAAAAAGAAACAAAGAACAAAAATGAGTGCTGGCTGAGGAAATAAACTGAAAGAGAAGCTCAAGGGGCTGTCAACCCAGCTGAACTGCTGGGTGACGGGTTACAGCTAGGAGAGAACCAGGAAGCTTTAAGGAACCCATACCCATTTTTAAGCAATTTATTTGATTCAGTGAAGGTCTCAATTCAGAATGAGTTAGCGTTTGCAGCTAAACTCAGCGAGAATAATGAGTCAGAGCCTTCAACCAGTATAATTCCTTGCTCAGTGTATTAATTATCACTGGCATTTTATGTTAACACATTGCTCAGAAAAAAAAACTCCACCCGTTCAGCCCTCCCTGTTGCAAGTAGCAGCAGAACTTCCAGTTGGAGGCACCTTAAACTGCTCTCTGAGTCCACGGGGTCCCGGAGCAAAGCACGAGGCATTTGCAGCACAGGGCTGAGGGGCACAAGGTCACCGTCTTTTTTAAGTGACCTCAGCAACAGGGCTTTCACTCCTTCTGCCTGAAGACTAATTCATAGTCTAAACATGTTCACTGTGAAAAAGCTTTTTCTCATATGCAACATCTTATTGTTATAAGTCAGTGACATGCCTACCCTTCCTCACTTTACTTCACTGTCTTCTCACTGGTTGCATGGAACAGTTTTACTTATTTTGTCTCACTTTTGAATGAAATCTTGATAATTTATTTTGCTGTCTACCGTAAGAGCCAACATTTAGCACTGCCATCTCCACTTGCTGATGCTGAGCTGTAATCAGCAAATCAGGGCCCTTCCTAGTCACTGTTTAGTTAAAGTATATGGGTAAAAGAGAGCTTGGTCCTGCGTTTTGCAGGCAAGAAAAAGTTCTTGTAACTTCAGACTAGGTAGCATAGCTACTAGCAGACTGCCAAATGCTAATACAGACAAAACTACCTGCAATTTTCACATATTAACTGGGCGGGTGAAGCACTAAAGTCTTGGCTAACATATTAAAGCTACAGCTCCATTTGTCATATTAGAATATATTGTATTAACAACCATACTAGAATCTTCCTTATTTTATATCCACTTTAAATCACTTAGGAGTATAGGTTGCTTTTATGAAGGTATTTAGGTATACAGTAATTCTGTTCTTTCCTCTTCTTTTTAAGTTTGTTGCTATTAGCCTGGTTTCCTCAGGGAATGGTCTGTGAGATACTACTCTGTTAAGCTCTGTGCTCCCCAGACCAATTTTTGTTTCACAAAATCCAGTATTACCAAATATTGGAGGTCCAGCCTATGTCCTAGAAGTTTAATAGAATGCACTGGCATCCTATTAATGCTCCAGTGGGACATTTAATACTGGGGATAGTGGAAAGTGGGGGCAGTTTATTGCTGTTAATGCTGAGGACAAGACAGGGAGGAAAGCTCTACCTTTAGCTGAGCCATTTGGCACTGCCTGGCTGGACAAACTTGAGTATGAAGCTGGTCAACGCTTTTACTGCTCTGAACCAGCCACCCCATATACTGCTTCTTGCCCAGCTGTTGGTATGGGGAGAGAGAAAAAGAGACAGGCAAACAGAGAGACAGACATGAGGGAACCTAAAAATAATGTAGAAAGAAGGTGCAGCAGATGTTTGAGAAAACTGAAAGAGGCAACTTCTTGATGTAATGACCAGGACCTGGAAATAGTTGAAAATACTGCAGGGAAACATGGAGATATTACATAAGATTTATGTCAGGCTTAAGAAGTACACATCACAGAATCACAGAATTATATGGGGTTGGAAGGCACTTCTGGTGATCATCTAGTCCAACCTCCCTGCCAAAGCAGATCTTCCTGCACAGGAACTTGTCCAGGCAGGTTTTGAATGTCTCCAGAGATGGAGACTCCACCACATCTCTGGGCAGCCTGTTCCAGTGCTCTGCCACGTCAAAGTGAAGAAGTTCCTCCTCATGTTTAGATGGAACTTCTTATGTACAAGTTTGTGCCCATTTCCTCTTGTCCTCTCTCAGCACCACTGAAAAAAAGACTAGCCCCTTCCTGTTGACACCCACCCTGAAAGTATTTATAGGTGTTTATCAGAACACATGGGCTGAAGCATTTTCTACAAAACCTTAATCTGGAGAGATCACTTTCAGGCAAGATTCACATGTCTCCAGTGGTCTATTTTAAAGGGAAATCAACACTGTTCTGTTATTTGAGATGTAACTATGTAACAATACATTAGGATGTTGCTTATTACAGATTGTTTTAATGTGCTGAACTCCCTGTCTCTTTCTAAAAACTACCAGTCTGTTAAAGAAAAAGCCTACATTTTTAACATTGCCCACAGAGCTAAAGTTCAAAGATGAATCATAAATTCAATGTGGTCTATTGAAAGGCAAACTGTCTACAATTTCACAGAACAACAAACTCCTTTCTCTGGAGGAGATGACAGCTGCAAGGCTCTCGAGGATTTCCAATGAGGACAAGCATGTCTGGGGTCTCTGTTTCAGGAGCTAAATGCGACAGCCCTCAAACAGCACCTATTTTCATGACGCTGCCTCCAAGGCGTTTATGCAACACCCATTGCCAATCTGGTATTCAAGTCACATGATAACAACTCCATTGAACTTCATGCATGTGCCTGCTCCTAAGGAGAAGCTGATTGCTAACTACTGGTCGAATGAAGCGGGTGTCTGCCTTGCCGGTCTTTATGACTGTGCAGTACATTTTCTTAGCAATAAGAGGTTGGAAAAAATCTCTGGGGTCTGCTCCAGGTTCTGCAGATGCAGAAGCCCGTTTCACTTCAATATTTGTGTCAGTGTTGTCTGAGGTTCCTGGAGACACCTGTATAGAAGCCTCAGTTCCCAGATCCAAAAGTAACAGCCACACGAAGCACTAGTTTAAGATGTTCAGTACTAAGGTGATTCTCTATGGCTTTCTCTCCACAAAAAAAGGAAAAGAAATCTCATTCATTACTGCTTCAGAACTGCATTGCAACCAAGTGGAAAACTCTTGGAACATACCACATGAAAAACACATTGGAATGCCATAAATTTTTGATGGAAGAAACTGTGTTTGTTCTGCTGGGCCAAGGTACTCCTACTGATGAACAGGGGCAGGGGAGACAGAGGATGGTATAAAACACAGTGTAACAAGACTGCTGCATTGGTCACTGAAAAGTGGTGAAGTCCTTGGTAAATTAATGTTCTGATGAAATGATTTCAGAATATTTACACCTTACAACTTACAGAAGTTTTTAGCAGCAGCAAAAATAGCATCATGTAAGTTTTATGTTCCAAATGTGTTAAGCTTGCATGAAATCTGTTTCTTATTCTCACTGTTCTAAATTACATGTTGCCACTATACTTACCACTTGTTAAGCAATAATATGTATAACAAACTATTTCGTTCACACTTATACAGTGTATTTAAATAGAAATCTAACACAGAATCAACTGAGTTATGCACTTTTTAAAGACATAGTATTATTACAACATGGTATATTTTGCATGCCTTGCTAAACTCCCTACATAAAGATGCGCTACAACAAATGACATCTTATTAAATACATTCTTCTCCTTCACCTACTCTTTACACAGACACTTACCCTAGGAACAATTTTCCTTCTTTGAATACCCAGTGCTTCTATAGAACAAATGTTGCAAACACTAGGACAGAATAGCTGCCAGGACAATCAGCTTTAGATTTGTGCTTGCAAGCATTTAAAAAACAGTGGCAAACTCTATACTTTGTTTTTAAACAGCCTACAAGTTTTAAAGGTCTGTGACATATTCTATAACAAAATTTCAATTTTAAATAAAAAATTAAAAATATAAAAATTATCATCCTATTTTTCACTGGGTGAAAACCTATCACCTGACAAGCAAATCCAAAATAAGAACTTTATGTAACATCCTAGCCAGCCAATAAAGTCTGCTTGTGATATATAGCATAAGAGCTTTACTGTTTACAGCTGGACAATGCACAGCTGTATGTGTGCTAGAAGTGAGTGCATCTGGAGATAACTGCAGTGGCTCTTACTAGAGCCAGACTGGAAAGCAGATGCACAAGGAATCACAGTGCAAAGAAAACTGAGCAGCCTGTATCTGCAGTGCCACATAAATGCCATTAGATGCTTTCTGGACTTTCAAATCCGGAGGCATCGTGTTCCACTATGTGGATTTGCCAGTGTGGGCTGGTATCATTAATTCAGGAATCTCTGTATCATGCTTACAAGAATGGCATAGACAGGGCCCAGAATTAAATGATTGGAATTTCACCCTTCTATTTTAAAAAACAAATATATTTGTTAAAGCAGTGCAGGTCACAATGCAGATGTGGTTACACTGACTATATTTGACTTCCAAGCTGACAATATTGTATACCATGTCATGGCCAGCTAGTCTGGGGCTGAAAGTCATTAAAAAAAAAAAAGCATATTCTGGAGCTAAGTAATGATTAGAAATTATTCCAGCCTTCTAAACAGTTAAAATCTTAGCCTTTGTCTAACAACTTCAATACATAAGAGATTCCCTTCATATACCTCTACCTCTAATGGTAAATGATGGCTTAGTTCTTTACAATAATCCAAACTCACCTGAACCAGGTGAGAGCTCGAGGCATCATACTGCTGTTTAGACTCACCTTCCCAAAGCTGGCGGCATTAACAGGTTGCGTGTCATTTTTCTCACAGAAGTCCAAGTAATGCATGTAGAGAGCACTTCGAGGAATGCAAACACCTTCTGCAATCTCATAGTTCTCCTCCAGCCTTAAAAAGTAAATATCAAACAGAGAGAACTGCAAGTATGTTGGATGTCCTGTATGGTAAACAGTATGCAAAGCTGCATTTTTAAGACCAAACATTTTGTCTTCTCTTTTCTCTCTCAAATTTGCACTGCTTTGTTCCTAAGTGATCTTTCCCTTTCACTTCTGTAATGCTTACTTGCTTCATTTGATTCACGTTTGCTATCAAAAGCATAGGCTGTGAGTTCTCAGGCAAGTAGAGATTAGCACGAATGGATATGGAGTTTTGACCATGCTCCAAAAGTGCTATTTTTAATAAAAAATATAATAGTAATCTGTTACACTCCAAAAGCATCCTGCAGCAAACAAATATATGTATGACAACACAACAACAAACACTCACTGACAGGAAGCTTTGTCTCGTTCTTTACAAGACTCTTCAATCCTGTCCAACTGCAAAATTCCATACCTTGAGGAAGGAGGTGTGCAAGTTGTTTAAGAGTATGCACAACATCATACCTGTATAATGTTTTCTTGCTATTCCTTATGGACAAAGTTAAAAAAGAGTCCACAATATTTACACAATCCTGAATAAAATAGTGAAATAACATCCTCTTCTGCCTTGTACAAACTATTATCAATCACTTACACATGCAAGAACACAACTAAAACATTTTAAATTATGCATCAAATATATGAATAAGCATATGTTTCATCTTTAAAATCTCAAACTGGGCTCATTATAAACCTATAGATTAGAAGACACATTTCTTTGAAATTACATTTTTATGATTGCTGATCAAAGTTAAAGAGGTATTTACATAGACACTGAACTTTAAACCAGAATTAATCTTGTCATCCGTGGTGTCACTCATACTCTTATAGCTACATGTATGGTTGTCTGCCTTGCTGGCTAGAAGAAGGTAGGTGCAACTTCCTCTTAAACATTAGAAAATTAGTAACTATTCTCAAAAATTTCCAATTTTTGCTGTAAATAGCCCTCTGTCATTTGATAGCTGTAGAACACATTCCAAATATCTAGTTTCTCTCCATCATTGCCTTTTTCAGGACCTACCTGCCTTCCATTTCAGTTATCGTGATCATTTGTGACTGCAAACTATTTTAATAAGATATCCGGCCAGATGAATGGAATCAGTTTGTATGGGCAACATCTATTCTTCCTTGGTTTCTACAGAAATATCATCACGGCATCTTTCCTCAAATTCATAGCGCTTTAACAAAACCTCCTTTCAAAACCTGGAGAGTTCGTTTGTATACTATAGCTGCTAATTGGAATGTCAGCTTCCGTGACCAAGACAGGACAGAAAGAAAAGCGGTTAATTATTTCTGTTCATATCTGATGAATTTTTCTCTTTTTCTCCTCTCTTTCACAAAGACTCATTAGTCTGACACTGAACAATGCTCCATTATACCTGAACTTTTTTTTTAATGATCAAAAACCCCATCTTGCTCCACTTCTTTTATTTTCCTGTCTTTTATTTAACAACTTTATCATACTTTGAATTCAGCTTCATTCTACAGTATTATAGAAAGATAATGAACTCAATCTTGTACCTAGCAAATCATTATCAGAAATAATATACATATAACATTTTAAATGTCCTAATAAAGCTATGTGAAATCCAGTAGTTCACAATGGGACCTTTTGTACCACTACAGTATAGCAATAAAACCCCTAATCCTTCCACGGGAATGGAATAAAACCCCTAATCCTTCCACAGGAATGACAATTTTATCTGTCCGTACTGCTGCTTCCCTCTTTATATTTATATACTTCTAGATTAAATGAGACTATATTCTATTGCAGAGTCAGGTCTGTAGTTTGTTACAGACTTATTTTCAGACACAAAAGCAACAGAACAACTGTGATGTTACTATTGCTAATCGCATAAAGTATTCTAAAACAGATTAATTTTGATGCATTATAACAATTTCCATGAAACTACTAATCTGGGGAGAACCCCTTACCTAGCAGTGCGTTACCTTCCTCTTTTTCACTTCTTTTTATGAATGTTGCATAAAAATAATTTTGTTGATTTTAGCTTCACAATACTTTTACTATTTGGAACACCTACACTGTAAGTCACCAAGGTGTATGGAATTAGGCTGTCTGTGCTTTGAATAATACTGTGTTTGGAGAAGTAGACAACACACATATACACACATAGAGCAAAAGTGAAGTAAAATGAAGTGTCACACTTACAGTTTGAGCACCCGGTTCACCAATGAAACAAACGTGAACGTTTTGGAGCCAAGGGTTTAGCAAACTATAGCTTTACAACAATAATGAACACAGGAACATGGGATAAGCACCGGATACTAGGCATTGGTATATTCGTGCCTTAATGGACAAATTCAAGCTGGTGCAGTTTCCCCAATTATGATGTATTTGGCAGTAATGATACATTTACTAGGTCTTTCACTTTGTGTCATTAATGAAACAAAACAAAAACATCATTCCTGTTTCCAGGAAACAGATATTTCTCCAGGCTGACAGTCATCCAGACATGCTTCTGGCATCTTCAGCTACTTCTTCCTCCTCCTCATTTGTAGCATTCAATGTCCTTAGCCTTTGGAGAGGCACAAACATTAAGGATAGATCCCCATGGGATTGAGGTTGTTCACTCTTTTCAGCAAGATGCCAGACAAGAAATAACTAACACGAACCATGTGACAAAACATACATATTTTCCTTATATCTTGTTTCATTTTCCCTACTATTTTCCTCGCTACTGATGTTGCCTCTACTTCTGTTCTCCAGCACACTCTTGCTTTCATGAGCTGTAAATGATAGCAGCATCTAACAGGAAAGACATGACCAGGTTTAACGTGGCAGACACCAGATACTGCAGACTATCCTGGTGCTTCCATTTGCCAAAACAAAACAACTTTGTTATTTCATCCTCAAATATGGTCAATAATTTACCCCACCACTTGAATCTGGCCCAGAGTTTTCAGGAGGAGGGTAGGACACACGCTCACCCAGGCCTATGAGCAAGTTTAGCTTTTCATCTTTCTTCACTCTGCAAAAACTTGGTCTTGGGCCTAAGTAGGTAAAAACCGACAAACACGTTAAGCCAATCTACCAGAAGTGCTCTGAACCCCATTTGTACAGTACTGACCACAATAGCCTACCAGCCAATGGGTTGCTAGTACCAACAACCCGATGTTGTTGAATCTGTTTTTCAAGAAGAGTGGAAACTTGACGTCTTAGTACTTTAGCACTTCGATCACAACTTTTTAGCCTGTAATTTTGCTTAGTGCATCAAACCCAGTTTCTCCAGGCACTACCAATTCAGAGCTGTAGTACATGTGCTGAAAAGCATATGGAAGCCACTAGAAAACTGTTCTAAGGTATGACTACTAAGCTGGGACACTTTTACCAACAGGTCTATTAATAAATGAGCCAATCTGTCACACTGCCTGCAGTTTGACAAACCAGGACACCAGCTAAAGAAATTAAACTTGTGAACTTCTTGGCTTACTTTTCCCTCACACGTTTTTGTCTGGAAAAATGGATGGAGAAAATTGCAGGTGCTCCAATAGACTCAAAAGGAGAATATCCAACCTACATAAATGTGTAAGAAACATTATACAACGAACAGGTATTAAGCCAGTGCACTAGCAAGGGGGAAGGGAAGATGATGTAAGCAGCCTTTTCAGAATCAAAAATCTCGGATTCTATAGCAAACACTGCTGAATGAGCATTAGTGTGCACACAGCATTCCAGCAGGGCTCAATATCCCAGGAGTTTAGGGATTTACTAACCTTTACGACTGAGGAAGCTTGAAAGTATTTGGCAAAAGATTGTTTACAGTATTTGCATGTTTTCTGTTGGGAATAGTATCATTGGCATGTTCTAATTAACTCTGACTTCTTGGCTACTATGTTATTTGCTCCTCTGGAAAAGACTCTTAGCTGACTCTACTGCAAAATAAACATTGTTCTGAATTTGGAACTGGTAAGCCCTGCCTGCTATTTTATTTTAGCTAGATAGTTCTTTCTTATCCTGTTTGAACTGAACTGTGTTGAAGTTGTTTGGGTGAATAATAGAAAATAGTAAAATACATCTATGATATTTCACTATTATTTTAACAATATTTAGTGAATTCCCTTCTTTATTCACTTTTCTTGAACTTCTGAAAAAAAGCACCTTGGTGAAATAAATAGGTACAAAGCAGCATTAGTTCAGAACAAAATACCTTTATTCAGATTTGCACTGGAAGTGTCTGCAAGTTTCTTCAAGGCTGAATAATTGCAGCAACCTTATTCTAAACCAACCCACAGGTTTTCAGGTTGTGTTTTTAAAATCTAAAATTAGACTGATCAACTTTAAAGAGTGAGTATAGATGAAATAATCTATAAACTTCTTCACGCATATTTCAAAGAATCACAGAATTTCACAGGCAGAGTAAGAGAGTAAAATTCACTGAATAAATTATTCTCTGCTGTTTGTTTAGTGAGATCTCCCAAGAGTCTGTCAGAAGCAGAAAAATAATTTTGCTAAGATTCCACAATTTTTGCCAATAATCTATCTCTTTCTCTTAATCCAGAAAACTATGAGAAATACTTACAGGTGAAGTAAAGGCCTTTCTTTAAAAGACCTGAAACAAGCTAAGGATTATGAGTTTTCAGATATGCATGCTCCAACGCTTCTCTTTAACAGAGCCCTGTTCCACCAGACATAAGGAATCTCTTCAAAAGTGCCTGATCACCAACAATATTAAGAAAGTTAAACCAGAATTAAGAACCTAAATAAGGGGGAAAGTCAACAGAAGTCCAAGAGATAACCTATAAAAGAGATCTTAAAAGTATATGTAATGTTACAGAATGTGCAGCAAACAATACTGCTGTAAATCACAGTGCACAACACTCATTCATTTTTCATAGCACAGTAGACCAACTCAAACTTTCTTCTCCCCATCCTCTCTTTCTCTCTTCCTAATTACACTTCCTTTTCCCCTTCACTAAATTTGCAAGGGGATTTTGGCAAATTAATCAAACATCAAACTCTCACCTTTTATTGCCTTCTATGCTGAATTACAGAGATCTCATTTCAATAAAATGGTCAGCAAGGGTGGGCTTCAACATACACCAAAACAAATGTGAGTCTTGAAAAAAAAATATCTCGGTGCTATTTTTCTTTTTGTAATAAATATAATAATGATGACAAACCACAAATCACCAGCTGGCAAAGTGGCAAACAAATACGCCAAGTAGATCTCCTAAACTGTATCAGAGGTTTCCTGTGTTCAAACAAATCCCATAAGAGGAAAACAATTGTTGAGAAATGCTGTACAGGATGCTAATGAGTAGATTAAAAACATACACAGTGAAAGAATCTTTAGAACTGCATAAGGTGTCCAAGACCTCTATTAATTTCAGCTGGAAAAAGGATAAGGAAAAACACTAACAAGTTTTCTTCATTTTTTTTTAATGCATCTTACCATTGCAGTGTAGCTGGAGTTGAGTGAGGTTTCGATGCTCTATTATTTTCTTTTTCCTCATCTGTTAAGAAATAAAAAAGGACTATGTAATTTCAGTAGGAATTGCTCAGGCATTTGTAAACTGGTAGGGAATTATCTGATAAAAAAAATCTTCTCATGAGTCAAAGCTTTCCCAAAATATTTGCTAAATTGTGGAAAGGTAAATAATGATGCTCCCTAAGCTAGCATCTCTACGTATTTCTTTAAGGCAATAAAGCTTGCAAACATCATTGACATCATTGCAAAGATTAATACTGAACAAGAAAAACTGAAATAAAAAACATTCTATAATACATGTTATTCCTTTTCAGATAATTTTTCTGATAGTAATCTTTATTAACTGTTTCCAAGGTAACTCTCTGTTTTGCTGACTTTCCAAAAATTTTAATAAAAGATGGATAAACAAAAAGAGAATGAAAACAAAACTGTTTTAAAATACTGGATTTTTCCCAGTTCACACAAGGTTTTTGGAAAAAAAAAAAAAAAAAAAAAAAGAAACGTATGTCAAGAATTCCTATGAAACTGTGATTTGTGAAGCACATAAAACATTCCTAAGTGAAAGCCGAGCACGAAGTGCAATCAGCATCTCCAGAAGGGTATTCTTTGGGAAATACAAAAATATTAAACTGTGTTTGATACAACAAACAACTTTGTCCCTGATGAAAACATTGTGTAGGTGGCTTTGGTACCTAAACAACAAGGTAAACCACTGCATCTGTATACCACACGCTGCAAGTTTCATTGCTTCACACAATTAACTTTTAGAAGTTATTAAAGTGAGTCTTTAGGATGCTGAATCTTAAGGGTGGTGGGCTGTCTCTTCTGAACATCAGACCCCATTGGGAGGCCTTTTGTGCAGTCCCAAGATCCAGTGCACACAAATAAGACCCTGCTTTGGATAACACTGTCATCAGCCCTCACTCCCCAAATATTCCTTCCATTACATAGAGGGCAAGCTGTGTTAACTGAACATCCTTTAGCCTGCGAGGCTGGTCCCCTGAATGTCAGGAAAATCCAGATTTACAGTTCCCCGCAGACACTGTGGGGCAGCCCCTCTTCTGCATCTGCATGACAATAGGCTTCTAATTATTGGACCTCACACTCCTTCCCTGCCTTTCAGGGGCCCGCTTTTATTCAGTGCATAGGACCAACATACACATTTCAAATCACTTTTAAATTGTGTTTTTCATTTGTTTTTCCTAAACAAACGGTCGGCATGCAACAAGCCTTCAGCACACAGGGCTTGAATGCCGAGCAGCCGTGGCTGCTGCCGGCCGCTGAGGCTCAACAACAGCCCCCGGCCTCATCGGCAGTGGGACAAAACCATCCCCATAGTGGGAGGCAGAACCATGCAGCACAGATTTAAATCACTGAATGGGTAAAATAGTCAGCGCTGCCCCCGCTCAACACCAACCGTTTTTCCCTTCTTGCCCTTAACTGACCGCACAGACATTGTAAGGGCATGCCTGACTCCAGCCTTCCCTGGGAAGGAGAAGGCGGCCATGTCTGCCCTGCTTGGAGGCGGGAAGAGCCTTCTGGCTGGGAATTCATGGTTTTCCAGGCAACAGGGGACAAGGGAGCCAAGCTCAGAAGTGGGACAGCACCTGCTGAGAAGGCCCTGTAGTCACCCTAGAGGGGCAAAAGGCAGTCAGCCTGACCAGAGCTTGGTCCAGAACTGCATCCTGCTGTGGCCTCTCCATCATTCCAGCCAGGGAAAAAAGTAGGCAGCAGGGCTGGGAGGAAGTTATGGTGGCTCCCTGAGCCTGGGACACTGCTGCAGGAGCAAAGAAGGCTGCTGCAGTTTCCTTCACCCACAAGCAGGCTGGCCAAGCTTGCCAAGGCCCCATGGGTGCCCAGTAGACAGCGGACTCCCAAGCATTCCTGAGATAAAAGTGAAAGGGGACTAGTTACAAATGGTATGTCTGAACTAGATGTTGCAAGGAGATAAAGAGGTGGCTGAAGTGGTGGAGGGGAGGTAAAGTGTTGAAACTTCCCCTGCTTTAGTAAAGAAAATTACAGCTGGCAGTCATGGGGGTGCACAGGCCTTGCCAAGGGGGACCCCCTACCACAGGGCACCGAAGCGCCTTTCTACCAACAGGAGGGATTCAGGCCTTTGCCATGGTGTGGAGGGAGATGCCACAGCAACGTATAACCACCAAAGCTGCCATCTTTAGGTATGTTTTAGCAGCATGTGGGTGCCCAGTCCTCCTCCTGTGCCCTGCCATCATCTTGTTCAAATTAAGGTTATTGCTTCCTGGGTGGAAGTCATCAGTTTTTTTAATCAGCATTCTCTATGTCAGAGTCAAAGCCTATATCATCCACTGTTTTAAATTCACTACACAATTCTTTCTACCTCGCTGAAAATTGCTAGGGGCATGTAAATTGAAAAGCCACTGATCTAAATAACCACTCGCCTAACTAAGGTGCAGAAATCCTAAACCACATCTACCTGTGAAACCAAGAGGTACTAATCCCCCTGTCCCAGAATAAACTTTTTTGTTATCTTTCTTGACATAAAGGAGCTAGTATTCAAAAGTCTGTTATTAGATAGCTTTCACTTGCACTAACTAGATTGCATTTTTCCCTGGATATATGGCACTATCAGGGTAAATTAAACATTCTTAGAGTTTCTAATTCCCTTCCATCCCTCCCACAGCTGTTTTTCCACTCACATTAAGAATAAGCACCCATAAGCAGGTGCATTACCTAACCTGCCCTCAGACACACTACAATCCAGCCATGATCATGTAAAGGGTTTTTTTAATAACAGAAACTAACAATAAGATCATAAGCTGTAATTTAAATCTCCTCAAATACATCTACTTCCTGGGGATCCTTCTTCAAATCTCTTCAGCATCCTCCATTAACAGTCCCTTAAAACTAAGAATAATAATGATGGACCTTGAACTTATTTAAAAAAAAAAATCTTTAAGCACAATTTTCCATCAAAATATTACCCATTGAATAACTGGGTTTTCAACAAAACAAAAACTTTCACAGAGTTACTACATGCTTCCTCCAAAATCACGTCTCTGTACAAGAAAACAGAAAGATTTTTGTGTGTATTTTCTGCCAATAGATCTGCTGTCAGCCAAAATGTTTCTCATTTTGACCAGGTGTTGGCTAAAATATTTGTTTTCCAAAAGCTTTCACTTATTTATTAAATAGATGGAAAGAATAGCACATGGTATAGGAATGGAACTTCAGTATTACATATACAAGCACTTTATTCTACCTTGTGTAGTTTAAAAATATAATATCATGAGATAATTGAGTAGCAGAAATTATTAAATATACCTATTCCTTATGTTTTAATTGGTTGCATGGCGCTTATTGTCTTCACTATTGATCAGGGAATGTTTTGTGTAACTCAACTTGGGTCTGAACCCAGATCTGTTTGTACAGCATGAAAGAGATAAGGAATATTGTTTTTCCTTACTTTTTGGCCTATCGTTTTATGTCCTTAGCAGAACAACACTGTAGATTAAAATGAACCCATACCTTTTAAAATGTAATCTATTTTGTAAGAAAAAGGATATAAATATATCACACAACAAAGTCTCACTTTCAAGGCACTAGCCAAGAACAGTGCTGGCAATTCTTCTGTGACAGACGCAAAAAGACTTGAAGACACAAGGAAAAGCCCTGATGCACAGCTGGAGGTGTTCACACGTACAGCAGCTATATAGCACCTCAGGGAGAAACCCACTTGCTAGGAGCAGGTCTAATATGTTCACTCCACTGCCAGTAGGACTACCAGCATTCCAAGGAAAGATTTCTTCAAGGTATTTGGTTAGGTAGGAAAGCCGGTACTCATCCCAAGCTGACAGCAGGTAATGGCTTAGTTGCAAGTAAAGCTCTTAGCAAGGAAGAGGCCTTTGAAGAGATTCGAAACTGGCATAATCTATGTACTGGAAAAATAGTATTTCTTGGCTTCCAGCTATATCACAGAAATTTCTTCCCAAACTCCATGGAAATGTCTTTGCTAAGAGTTCTTTCTCCTTTCAAAATTCTGTTTCAAAGCCACCAGAATAGAGTTCTGTCTTGCGCCTTGTGCATACGTTTGTGGCTTTCCCTGAACTCTCAGTAGTATCCTGTAGCTCTGCTGTCTTGCCTTAGGTGCAGCCTGAGAAATCGCTTGCTTCTTGGAGCAAGACATGGAGACAATAGGGGCTACGCTCAGCATCAATTTAGGCATGCTGCCTTAAATACAGTAAGTGGAACACCCACAGAGTGAAGACCTGCATTAGAACACCTTTTTTCTAAAATGTGGATGTTAGTCTGTTTGTCATAACCAAGGTGAAATTGAAGCTCTGCTTTCCACTGCAGAGATAAACACAGGAGTCCTGTACTTTCCAGTGCTGTCTGCATATGTCTACAAACCACTAAGGAGCTAACAGGTTATGTCATTAAAAGCTTTATACAGATAAAATCCTTCCCTTAGTCCAGGTAGCTCCACACCTTTCAGAGGAATAGCCTCTTCCTCCTTAGCCCCTGCAATCCAGGTTCTGACTGTTCTCAAAATTGATTTGCCTTTAGCTAAAATGAAGTGATAGTAAGAAGCTATCTTGTCTCTTACTTACATGTAGCCATAAATAAGATTCAGGCTCATTAGCATGTGTATTCCATGCTTTAAAGATAGTGGGATTTTTAAAAAACCCTCAGAGAAACATAGGAGCATAGTTGTAACTGAGTAGGTATGATTGAAAAAGAAAGTATTTTCCCCAAGGAAAATGTCAATTAAATCAAGTCTTTTTTTTTTTTAAGCATTTTATTTCAATGGAAGAGTAAAATGTTTAGTTCAAACAAAACAACAACAACAACAAAATAAACTATTGGAAAAATCTTCCATTTCAGCCAGTTTGAACACAGATTTTGAACACTGCTTTTGAAGTGCAAAAAGCAGTCTGAGTCTTTTCTTTTATCTCATATGAACTGTCTACACATTCACATTTCTAAATAAGCAAAAAAATTTGGACCAGCAACCCTTCCACTTCATCATGTAATGTCATGACTCCTTCCCCATGGAACTGAAGTTGAAACTTGCATAAGCCTTGAGTTGTATTCCTCTGGACCCCTATTTCAATCAGGGGAATCTGGCCCAATGCATAGTAAACAGAAAATGTTGTGAGTTTTATTTAGTTATTAGATAGGAGGTTGCACCATTTCCTTTTCCTATGGATCTTTTAACTCACATGTAGTGTGGAAGTGGTAAAAGGAGAAATGTTTAAAAAAATGGAAGCTGAAATAAAATTTACCTGGAATTTTTATATTAGAGTGTAAAAGCTGTGTTTTGGGAGGGGTCATAAAAGGTTCCAAGAGGGTAAGAAACAGCTTGAGAAGCAGCAAAACTATGGGAATCCACATCTGTGAATCATTGCTTCCCTTCACAGTGTAATGCAGGTTTCAGAGGCCTGAATATATCTGGATGAGAACAGAAGACTGCAAAGGACCCCTACATCCTAGAGTACGGCTCTGCAGCATACTTCAACTATAGAAAAGGAGACCAACAACACTATTACTCTTGTTCTAAAACCCTAGAAACTTTAAAAACATCCAGGAAAAAAAACAGTCACAAGAGCAAGGACGATACTGGGTATTATCAACTTTTCACAGGGCATCTCATAGTCTTCATGGATGCAAGGCCAAAACAACGAAAAAAAAGCCAAGCCCTATACCAAAAGCGCATTTCCTCTGGTGGAATCCAACCAATAGCTACCTAATGTATTAGAGACAAAAACCTAAGTAATCAAGAGAAAGATGGATGTTGCCTTCTTTTGGCTGCAGACGAAAACTGAAGCTGCATTGACAACAGCAATTTGACCATCGTTCTGAGGAATTCAAATAGGGTTATGTAGGTTTTTCTGAAAACATTTTGCCTCCTGCTGTTTGTGAATTATGACCGAGGCTGAACAAAGAGTGACACAATGGTTTGGAAATTTCTTGGTTGGTGTGTGGGCACTGTTAGAGCAGTGTTAGAAAGAACTCAAGGGCTGGAAAGGAGCACACAAAGCGATGACTTCTAAGGGGAAACTTTGTTCTGGATTTCACAGATTACTGGTCTTCTTGTTGCTGGGCAAGTGGTTTATTTTTCTTCTCTACTTCCTCTTCCACCTCTCTCTATCCCCTTCCCCTCAAAATCAAGGATGACTTTTCAGGTGGATTAATTTTCCTATCTGCACTGCAGAAATGCTGGTATCAGTGCAAAGGAAGCATTTGGAAGAACTGTCTATTAAGAAGGAAGCTTGATGAAATAAACTCTCACTCTCATTTGGGTTTCCATTACATACCATAATAATATCTTCTGCAAAAAAAAATAAAATTGTGGGATAAATTAATTTATGTATTTGTTTTGTCAGTTCTAAATTTGCCTCCTTTCACTATCATCACTTGCCCCTTAATTCCAGTACCGGAAAACAGAATGAACAAAAATCCTATCTTAATGTCATTGTCTGAAATATCTGCTCTTGCTAACCCACACAGGTCCAGTTCTTATTGACCCTAGGCATGTAGAAGTTTTACCTGTGAGACTTTTGAAATTCATTTCACTCTGATGCTACTGAGAAAATGATGGAAAGAATCTGTAATGAATGAGAATCTGTAATGAATGAGATGCGCCTTCAGACTCTTAATAGGTTCAGAATTCAGGATTCAACCCTATTGACTTTAGCAAGCTTTTCCTTAGACTCACAGTTCAAGACAGTATTGTCAAGACAATTATTTAGCACCACTAGCTATATCTAAAAAAAAAAAAAAAAAAGAAAAGAAAAAAAGAGTCATAATTATAAGTCTCCTTCTATGTTCTGTTCTAGATCTGTTACACTATATAGGTTGTAGCAAAACTAACGGTAGCTTGTTATATATGCTTTCAGGTTAAATGTGAGCATGAGTCTAAAATGCAAATTAACAAGCAGATGCTTTTTGGTTTTCACTACAACTCACTAAAATTCACTAAGGTTTTATTTTTAAAGAGAAAATAATTTATAGTTCCTTAATGTTTAAAACCAAAACCTCAAACACATCCAAGTTTTATTGTCTGCCTTTAAGGATTCTTATTGACCGTCCTTAGCTTAGGAGTCATGAATAAATACCATTGTCCTTCAGAAGAGATGTTGCCTCAAAAGAGAACCCTGGCTAAATAAGAGTATGGCCTCAATGTAGCAAATAGCTTGATCCACCAAAACCCTGTGCTGCGAGGCATTTAATTTCACTGTGACATCAAAATAAAGTAGTTCCTTTAAAATGCAAAAAATATTAAAAGGACATTCAGAAATTAAGAAGTGATTAAAAATATATTTTCCAAACTTATGTGCTTGAATATTATAAAAATGTGAGTCTTTCTGAATTAAAGAATTCAGTCTACATTAATAACCTGTAACATGAACATATGAGTTACAGAGAGGAAGACTAACATGAAGAGTATTTTCCTGTAGGCAAATTAAGTAGAATAGAAATTGCATGAACAGGGAAAGTAAATATGAAACTAAAAATTGTCTTATGATTTTAAAAAACAACAATAAGGTTATTTTAAGGTATTCTTAAGGTCTTTTTAATTACCTGCTGTTGTTAAAAAAAAAAAATCAAGATATAAAATTACCATAAGTAGAAGAGATAAGAAAAAATAGCTATTTTAAAATCAGCTAGATTTACAACCATTCCCTCCTTATGACTGAAAAGCAAGCAGTATCATGATTAATATGGGATTTAGAACAAAAAAAAAAAAAAGATGATGTTTAATTCTTAAAATAAAAAAATGTATATGTATGATTTGATATCGTATTATTGAAACACAGCACAACTTATATGTATTTCAACTGCATGATGTACACCAGTGAAAAGCAAAACAGATGGCTTCACTCATGAGCTAACACTAACAGCACATATTAGAGGTCACCCAACCTTTATTTAGTTACACAAATTCTTCTGGTTGTTTTAACTAATAGATAGTGTTACTTCATTTCAAATAATGCCAAGTAGCAAATATTCCAGAAAACAAAACAAACCAAAACAAACTACTGGTCGTGTCAAGTGAGTTGACTCTTCAAACTACAGAGTACTAAAAATATCACCAAGATATAGCATCATATAGCAATAAATCAGCACTTGGGCACACACTCATTTTAAATGAATGACGAGTTACTTACTTTCATCATTAGAAACATTCCCCAGAGAGGTGTGACTGGAATAACGTTTGTTTTCACTTTCATTGAGACATCGTTCAATCCAACTCTCTGCAAAAGAACAAAGATGCTCTTTTTTTGTGTGTGTTTGTCTTTGCATAAAAAATAGACTTTCAACATATAAAACTAAATAAAGCACCGGTTTTCAACAGATGGTGTTCTGTAGCGGCTGTTAAAACGTGGCCAGTCTGAGGCTATTTAGCAAGAAAATCTTCTCTTGCATTCCAACTTAGCTGTTGCTTTTTAGTTTCATTTTTTCTTTGCTTATTTTTAAACCCCAGAGGCTGAAACTCTCCCATGCACATCACAAAGCTCCTCAGGATATTCTCTCCCCTCCTCATCACATATTATATTTTAAAAAAATAAAATAAAATA
>VXBJ01000698.1:12689-24883 GCA_013400055.1 Nycticryphes semicollaris | reverse complement strand
AGAAATGGAGGCTGAGGGGAGACATCGCTTTATAGTGAGGTGGTGGTCAGCCTCTTTTCCCAGGTAAAAAGGGACAGGACAAAGGGAAATGGCCTCAAGTTGTGCCAGGCCAGGTTCAGATTGGATATTAGGAAAAAAATTCTTCACTGAAAGTCTTCTCAAGGCTATCCTTGGAAGTTGCCCAGGGAAGTGGTGGAGTCACCATCCCTGGAGGTATTTAAAAGATGCATAGATGTGGTGCTGAGGGACAGGGTTTGGTGTGGACTTGGCAGTGTTAGGTTAACAGTTGGACTCAATGATCTTAAGGGTCTTTTCCAACCTAAATGATACTATGACTCTATATTTGAACACAATTAGGTTAAATTTTTCTTAAACCTATAAGAAATGGCATTAAAGATTTTAATGTTAAATGCTCTTCTGCATATTACCTACTAAACAACAAAAGCAGTCACTGGTGTTAATAATTCAAAAGTTCATACTGATTTCATATTTCACGTCACTGAGACAATCACACTTTATATTCTCTCTGGGAAAAGAGAAACAAACATTCTCAGACAGAAAATATTCTGGTAAAACTTACCTGAAGAATAGTTGTATCAGTAAGAAGCTGTATCTCTAGTAACTCAGACAAGCTGCTGACAATGTCACAAACTTTGTTATACAACATTACTATAACTCTTTGCTTGTGGGTGGAACACTTGGCACGTTTTGCTTTTGAACTTAAAACACCACCTAGAAAATAAAAAATATCTTTGTTAATTTTTTCACTATTTCACATCAAATATTAGAAAGTTGATCTTCCTCAAAAAGTTTCTCCAAACCAACTACATGACTACAACTTTGTAAAAACAATTGCTTACAGAAGAAAAACTATTTAGTAGCATCAACTGGAAAGCAAGGATTTCACATTATATTAGTATTTCATAATTTCTCTAAATTCTGGATCCAAAATCTTTTAAAAGGTTCTTGAAGTTGGACTCTTGCGTCTAAAGGTATGCACGTGACTACAAAATGCTAAATGATAAATAGTTTTCACTGAAATATTTCGTTATATACACAGAAATTATGACTCTAAAATGACTTAGTCTACATATAATAAGAAACACAGAAACTGATCTTCAAACAAAATTCTAAATACTTCAGTTTAAATACTTAGGTTACATTGACATTATTGCAGCAAACCAAAAGGATTTATGACTAACTTATTCAGAGGATACATTTCACTTTACTCTACATTTTATCATCCTAAAACTAACACAAAGCATTATTTCAGGATGCTGTGTATGTGATACAGAAGAACTATCAGTGTAAGAATTGTATATTAAAATCCTACTGTAGAAAGTCATGTTACTTGCATCACCATACAGTAGATTATGCTCTGATATATCTGAATGTGGGAAGATTTTTTTCTTAGCATACTAACCACCATGAGGATCCACTCTATACACAGGATCATACTGAGGATAGAGAGTGTTCTGCAAATGAAATTTTGTGTATTGAATAACTCTTTCTATTACATCCTCGATATATACAGCTTTAGGCATATTGGGCGATGTCATAATATTGATAGCAGTAAGACAAGCATCAGCAGATTTTGTTACTCTTTCCATAATGAGATCTCTCCATAATCTCTCCTCATCTTCAGTGTCATTGTTCTGCAACAGTGAAGAAAAACAGGATAGTGTGAACAAGTGTGAACAAATTTTTACCCTTACCAAGGGTAATAACAACATTATAACAACCTGACCTTTGCATACTTACATACATATGTGTATAAAACGTTGCATTCCCTTTTTGATACAAAAATGGTTTGTTTTAAAAATCAACTAAGGTGTGTTTTACTAGCAACATGTTTGTAATATGTCTCCCAAAGCTACCAGTCTCCATAGCCCCACTGCATTCTTCTGCTAGAACACGAAGTAGCCACCTATGTAACGTTGGGAAGCACTAGGAGGGAAGATTGCTACACTCTCCACGTAATACTGGTCTACCTTAAGCAAAATCTAAATGCAATCATCTAGCCATTTCTTCAGTGGCTTATACACACCTGTTGCTGCTTTGGTCAGTCTGATTTTTTGCCACTAGAGGGAATTCTTACACAAAAAGATACACAGTCACAAGAAACTCCTAAGTACACAACTTTGCCTCAGAGACCAACCCATTTATTATCAACAGGTTTAAAACATGTCTTATCAAATATGTCCACTTAGATTTAGCACAGAGTACAGAATCTCTGCATTTCTGTGTTTGAACAGGTTACAAACCCAAACATGCGTTAGGTCAACTATGACCACCCAGCACTACTTAAATATTGTCATAATATCATTTATAGCAAAACTAGGTAGAATTATTCATAGCTTCTCTGGTACAGATATAGCCTACAAAGAAGATGACTCCTGCCTGTATGACACTATAGTTCAACAATGTTGGCTTTCCTTGTAAACGTAAGGCATTGGTAAAGCCATACCAACCTTTTTCCTTTGGGGTAAGAGAATCTAAACCAGTATCACAGTGCATTATATGTTATATATATTTATATAATCATCAGAACTCTGCAAATCAGGAGTTCCCTGTAAATTTCTTGCATAAAATATCTTTAAGTCATCCCTTACACAAATGAGGCTTAAAAAAACCCACATAGTTGGAGGGTTTTTTTATCATTATCGTGGAAATAAAAACAATATGCAATTTCACTCAGCCTCTGAAAAACAACCTGACTTTGATGTAGGATATCATCACTGCACTGCAAAAGAACTAAGTTTACTCCTTAGCAGGGGCTTTCTTTGCCATAATGACTTGAATCATGTTTAATAGGCTTAAAAAAATAACCTAAACCTTGTTTGATGGAAGATGTTTATTATTTAGTCTATTATTGCTGGAATACTCTTTTGACTAGAAAGTGTAAAAATAAAGAAATATATGAACTGTAAAATATCATATATCAACCTCATAAAAATTCCAAATCCTCATGTAGTTTCAGGTGTATCAAGAACAAAACCCGAGAATCTTAAACTTCCTGTTAATTCTGCTATGTTGACAACTTCAATTGTGCAGTGTAGAAAACAGACCTAAACAGTGCTTCCTCCTTCCCTAATGCTCAGGAGAACAATACGAACTACATGAAAGCTGTAGTACTTCTTACATTGTGTAGGGCATGTTTTATGGACATGTAGCAAAGAGCAAAGAAATGGCCAGTGGCGCAAATTACACCTCTTATCATGAGTATTTCTGGACGAAACTATAATATTTAAAAACTGAAACAAGTTAATTCAGTTCCTCCTAATACCTGTTAGTTGTCAGTACTATAGTAAAAAATGTTTAGTACTGCAAAAATACATTCAATTGAATTTTACTTCAAAGCTTAAAATACGGCAACCTTAATCACATATGTTTTATAACAGAAATTCCCTTCACACACATACACAGTATTTGAAACTATCATTAAACAGGACTCATGTTAAGAAAACTTTATTCTACAAAATGTTGTGAAATTATGTTATTTGAAACTCACGTGGTTAAGTAATGTAGAAAGCTTTGATCCATCTTGAATATTCTTCTCCAAAATATTCAGGACTTTTACTGTTTTATCTGTTGAGAGCTACAAGAAAAGAAAAACATCAGACAACTGCAGGAACATAAAGACTTCCAAATTGCTGAAAAGAATGTCCATGGATGGAGGACAGAACTTGCTATCTGAAACAGGTAAATTGTAACCAATTTGAGATAAGGATCGGATTTTGACTTCTTTGTTTTCTGACACAGCACAATTGAGAATGCTCATCACAATATAACTAAACTATGGGAAATATATTCTAAGATTGCAATCAAATTGCATTTTCAACTAGAAAATCCATAAATATAGATTTAAGCTTGCATCTCTGTCATTAATGTTGTATTGTTACACACTTTGCTTTTAGAAACAGAAATTTAACAAATCCAAGTATCAATCAAATTCTAACTGGCCACATGGAGCCATAAACAAGCAGAAATAAAATTTCCTGATACATGAGTGCTAATAAAAAGGAATTGTATTCTTAATATTAACAACTTCAAAGAACTAACATGTTGAAAAAAGTAATTCAAACTCACTGCTCTTCCACAAAATGATCAAATTAAATAATTTGTAGAGTATGTTAAACTTAAGGAGAACCAGTTTCACTTATCCAGGTACTTTTGGCACTCACCTTTAGAAGCAACAGAATTCTGTCTATGTATACATGTATGTATATGTGTGTGAAAAGTAGGGAAAGGAGAATAAGAGTGAGAACTATCAGGAAAGAGAAACACTCAGGCTGACAACATGCTATAAATGAAGGCGGGAAGATTTAAGAAAAATCCAGGAAGAATTTGGGATGTGGTACCATACTACACTTCAGAATTTGTTTTTTAGTAAAGGGCTTCAAGACACTTCATAAACATAGAAAATGGTCATGAGCAGGCAGAGTAAGAGTATAACACACAACTGTCCAAAGTCAAAAGTTCCAGGAAATGTAAGAAATTAAGAATGTTGTTACTAGAGGTGTGACACCATCAGTTTGCACCAACAAAAAGTTCCCTTGAACTTAAGTCAGGAAGAGTATGGTCAAGAAACCACAATATGCAGTCCACAGAAAATTAATCTCATTATCACCCAGGGTGTTACATCTTACAAGCTTAAAAGCCCTTTTTGGAAGTACAGAGGAAGCAGGCAATTTAGCATGATGCTGGTTAGATATCACACTTTAACATTGCACTGATGCTGTACATCAGAAGGGACATATTTTTTTTACTTTTCCAGTAGGTTCTTATTTACTGTGGTTGCTTAACACCAGGTGCAAGGAGCAAAGCCTACAGGCTGACATGCTTTTGTAAAAGTAGATTAATTTTATTTTAGATTTCATTGCACATTGGCGTATACTCAGCATTGACACAGAGGACCACTCAACATCGCCTTAGCTTCAGAGACAGTAACAATTAAGATATGGTAACTTTTTAAGCACTTCAGCAAAGTCCATAAAACCACAACTGTTCACAGTACCTGTCAAATGCACACCTGATGAAGGTGGAATGTTATTACATGGGATGTAAGCTTTTGTATATGTATCAAAATTGTATGTTCATAAAGAGTTAAAGACTTTGAAAACGTACCTTGTCCATAATGCCCATTGCCTTGATTTTTGCAGATTCGCTACCCAACTCACTAAGCTGATGTTTTCCCAGTAGCAACTCCTGTGGAATCTCATCATCATCACCTTTAAAAGAAAAAAAATAAAAAAATTTAATGAACACACATCTATCTAAGACTTCACAGAAATCATTATTTTGCAGCCAATATGAAAAACTGAAGAAAAAGAACTGATCTTCCAAGCAGCTAGCATCTAATAATTCTGAAGAGTTAGCATCTGGTAGTTATATCTCATGGAGACTAATGATGACAAGCTTTGGTTGTGTTAAAACAATGGCTACTTCTTAAATATGATTGCGTTTGAAATATAAGAGCCTAACATGAAGCATCTATTTCTGAAAGTCATAAACTATATAAATCTAATATACCGAATGCCATTTATTGCAAGTCTTGTGCCATCACCCTCATTTCAGTAAAAAAAAAAAAAACAAAAAAAACCCCCACAAACAACCCAAAAAAACCCTCAAATGATTGTAGTCTTAATTCTGAGGTTCAAATCTGGATTCAAATCTGGAGAAGGTCAATAGATGACAAACACACATGAAATAAAATACTTTGGGATACACTGCATCTTAGTCGTATTTATCCTTATAAAAGCCCATGATAGCACCAGCCAGAAGGAATTAATGACTTCACTTTTAAGTCCAAGATTTTATGCACTATTGCTTTAAAAGCTGTCATGATTTGTTTACTATGCTCCTCCCTTGTTCTAATCCTGTGACAAAGATGGTAAGAAAAAAATATCAATAAATGCTCTATTATTGATTTCAGTGGAAAGTCACCTTGGTTAACCTTAACTGCTTGCCCAGATATTTACACTAAGCTGGCTGGTTTTCCACTGAAACGGATAAGGAGCACCCAGTGATTCAATACCTCACGCACAAGTGCATAAGGACTCAGCTGTTTGAATCAAATAGTCAAGCACTGTTCAGTCAAAGGCAAAATGCAAAATTATGTGCCTCAGACTTTACTAGCAAGGGAACCATCTTACATTAGTGTTGTTTACAAAGATATGTTTGACAGAACACCCTAATGACAACCCAGAAAGGTATCCTTTCCACTCCACGTGACTACTGTTTGTTTCATTATGATTTAGGCTCCTTTGGGATTCTGCAGGAAGGAGGAAAGAGGAACTTCTTCCTGCAGCAGCAAGTGAAAGTGGAAAGCCAAAGGCCAACGCTCAAGATACAAACCTTGCAAAAATGCAGTATGCCCTAGCATGTATCACAGGCAAGACACCAAGAAGGAAGTTTGAAAACAGTGAGATACAAATTTTTTTGTCTTTCTAATTGGGGTGAGCATTTTGAAAATTTCTGACGTATTACCAAAAGCTGTAAAATCCATGTCTTCCAAGTTGTCCAAAACATTCTCTATTGAAGCAGTAAACCTTTTGAAGGTCGAAGAATCCATCATTTCTAGTGAAAAAAGAAATGTATAAATAATTACTTTATATACAAAACAGAAAATACAAACTGTAGAAAATAGATCTTCTAAAATTACCTTCAGGTGTTAGTTTAGGTTCATAAGATTTCCTCTTCTTTTGTTTTTCTTTTTTCTTCATTTTTCTGGCCACTAATTAAGAGAATGAAGAGTGAAACAAATACTTCCTCAAAAATTAAATCAAGGGTTTTTTACACTTCTTGCACTCTTATTCAATGCTGCATGTAAAGATAGGGTTTTTTTTACAATGTCTAACACATCTGTTTGAAATGCACTCGTATTATGGAATTTGCACTAGAGTTACCTTCACTGAGGGTAGGGGGAGGAGAATAATCATCCATATCAGAGTCATCGGGACTGCGATTACGGTAACGGCCACTACCAGAAGACCTCCTTCCTTCATGATAGTGACCGCTTCTCCTATGGTCACCAGCACCTCTTCTGTCATGCTCTTCATACTCCCAAGCTTCATCTCTATCCTTTTTATGTCTTTTACGAGAAGCTAGAAATTAAATACATTTTAAGTACAAAATTTCTCCTTTCAATTGCTCAAAACTAACCATTTTTAAATATTTAAAAGATGTGTAGATGTGGCACTTAGGGACATGGTTTAGTGGTGGACTTGGAGGTGTTAGATTTATTATTGGACTTGATGGCAAAGGGCTTTTCCAACCTAAATCAGTCTATGATTTGCAAATTAAAACCTATTGTATTGTGTTTTCTAAACAGTCTAAACAGTCTAAAACTATTCTGTTATGGCATTATTCTAATGATTTATTTTTAATTACATGAACAGTGTGCCTGAAACTGACAGACACCAGAAAACATTTAAAAATACAACTTTACAGGGCATTTGTCTTTTTAAGCAAAGTAAGGAAAGTAGAACAAATGAAAATACGTTTTATCCTTTGATAAGACAGCATCGAGATAACTTCTTCAGTTATCTAAATTGTAACTATTAGTGGGTTTCCATATTACAATTCAGTGATTGCTTTGCCCATCTAACACATCAACTTCCAATGAGACATGGCAATATGACTGCTTAGAGGCATTCTGTTTTGCCAAGGCAACTAGAATTTTGTCTTGATATCTATTGTAGGAAATTCAGTGTAAAGGAGAAAGCTGGAGTCACAATTCTGGTCCATACAAGAAGTCAGTCCTACAGACAGTTATTATAACCACTTTTCAGTCAGGACCAAAAAGCCCAACAGGAGTGAACGTTGACGAAACTGGGACAAACGTTCTCTATGGAAACAGAGATTTGCTGAAATAAAGTGGGTGAGTGGAATGATATTTTCAAAGGGGAGAGGGTGCTCAGATATAATAGAAACAGGATATGTAGGAGGAGGTAGCTTCATTAATGAAGTCAGCCAAATTTCCAGTACCTAAAGTAATAGGATAACTGGGCTAGCAAAGAGATGTCTAGCACAAACTGTGTAGTGAAGATCAGAACAACTCAGAAAATCATGTTCTAGACTAGCAGAGTTTATGATTGTGAACCTGCATTAACAGCCCTGACACCTGTGTGTCTCTACCAAAGTCTCCTCAAGTTTATACAGAACTGGAACTGAATGGCAAGTTCTTCCCTCAATCTCAGTTTATTGAAAAGTGTAGGAAACATATCAGGACATAGTCACACCTGACATACCTACCAGGCTATAGTCAATACTCAGCCCAGGCTCAGAATTAATTAACAAAAAAACAACCAAACAAAACATTCAACCTGACATGATACAAATGCTCTGCACTGCACCCTAGATGGCTCTCGCTTCTGAAAATATAGTACAAAATTTCTGCACCGAGGTAGTCTGAGTCTTTAAAGTAATAACTCAGTTCAGACTTTGAGCTGTAGTTCTTCTGTATCACACTTGCTTCTGGAGGCAGTACAGTCACGTTCAGATGCCTGAGCTACTAACACTGTCTAAAATGCTTGACTGTTTACTGCAACTGAAGAAATGGAGGGGCATCTTGGATACCTGGAGTAATCGTGTTGGAAAAGAAAGTAGTGGATTAGGAAAAGACTTTACACATCTTAACTGATTCTTTTTCCCCCATGAGATAGTATTCTGTGGAGGCACATGATGCCTGTCACCACACTTTATAAATCATCAGTATCAATTTAAGCACTGTAGGATGAATTCTGACCCCAGCTGCATCTCCATGGGAAAAGTAACTTGAATATTGCTTTTGAGCAGAGTTTTAAATTGACCAGTTTATCAATGCTGCACAACAAAACAGAATGTGTCACAGTTGTACTGGGTCAGCAAGGCAAGTAAAATTAACATGGGAACAGCTACCCACCGTCACTGTTCTATAAAATTTATTTTTAAGTAGATAAAATTGACTACAATTTTAAGTACTAACAAAATTTCAGGCGTTATTGATATGATACCTAAATAAAGGCTACTTTGAATACAAATATACCAAACTTCCTTCTGAATTCTGCCAAATATTTATGCAATAATTCATTTAACACTTATTGTATGAAAAGGTTTTGATAAGTTTTTGATTTCTTATAATTGAATTTAATGGAATGTTCCTTCTTCATGAGATATTCAAATATACTTCTATAAAAATCACCATTTCACAATTTTATAAGTTCAAATTTTAAACAACCAAAAATGATGAAATACACATTTTTCACAATACAAATCTACTCACTGTACTTGTCACATAACTTTAATTGTCTTGATAATTTTGTCTTATTTAAATTCAATTAAGCTCTCTACACTATCCTTTGATAAATACTATAATTTATTTTTAAACCAGGTGTCCTCACTAAATTGTTTAGATCTCTTGACTGGATATATCAAACCTAGAAGCCCTTAAAACATAATTACTGTAAAAGTTTTCCTTAAATTGCTTGACTTTGCATTTAAGAATTTCAACTGCCACTGTGGATAATAGGTAGGTTATCTGAAGTTCTTGACAATTCTCTCCATTCCCGACCAGTTTAAATAATTTTGCTTTACTTATTTATTTTTTTTAATTCACTGTTCCAGAGTATTAACACCATAACAGGTGATATAATATGGTAAACAGAAAATACAGAATCCTGAATGAAGTAAATCATCATTAATCCCCTGCCAAAATCAAGACTGATTACAAATTATCTCAAGTTCTCATACTCACGCTCGAAGCAGCATTATTCAGTTACAATTAAAAGGAAAAACAAAGAAACAAAATTACATTATTATTCTTCTTTGCTAAGGATGAGAGGTATCATTATAAATATGAGGTGTATGTGTGCATAAGCACTGTGTATTGTTGCATGAGAACTTGAAAGATATTGAAGAGCAGAGCAAACAAGTCTTTCTCTTTTAGATCCTAAGAAAAACTAAAAAGCAAAACATAGTGTTTGACAAATGTACAGTACATAAGCAAAGGAGGAAAGAGTCTAACCTTGGGAAAGGGAATCATTATAAGCAAGATGGCTTCTCAAGGTTAACACCAACAGGCACTTCTCCTGCAGCCCAGCATGGGTGACAGCTAAAATGTTAACTCAGACTGAACTGATTCATTCTGTTTTAAGAGAGTTTCTTTTTATTGTTGGCCAACTGAACTACCGTAGAGACAAACTAACCATACTCTTACTTGCAAGTAGGAAATCCCTTCCTAACTCAGAGGCTTATAACAATTTTTTGACACTCGGGAACTTTATCCAATTGCACAGCAAAATACGAATTAGAAGCTTCCTCTCTTTCTTTGAAAACAGTTAATTCAAGAATAGCACCATCAGCAAATGGTATTTTGAGAACCCATCAAAAGCAACCCCAGTTTTTCAAGCAATATGCCAGAGTGGAAGAAGAATTATTTTAAGAAACTTCTGGTCTAAGATTTGCAATTTATCATGTCAGAAAAATTCAAGACAGGATCCTTCACTTTTCTTATCATAAAGCAAAGAATAATTTAACTTTTTTTTACTGACTTAAAGTTTTCTTTGCATACCATTGTATACAGTTTTCTTTACCGCTTTAGAGGATATTTTCCTTAAGCTGGTTATGGCTAAAGATGTTTCATAGTATAAATGAAAACAAAACAAAACAAAAAAAAAAAAACATCTAAGGCAGCAGCTTCCCATAAGGCAATTAGGAAAAGAAATTTAACAACTAGCTGCTTTTCATCTTAAGCGACCAAAATCAAGTCATTTTTCTTTAAAAAGAAAAAAGGGGTTCTTGGCCAAGTAGTTGTCAAGACTGGAAACTTGTTTTCCTATGTTCTAGGGTAGCCATTGTTAAAAAAAAAAGTGTCTCCTTTTGTAAAAGCAAAATACTAGCTTTCTGTAGCAGTAGGAACAGAATGATGTACTACTTACATTCAAATGCTTCTTCACTGTCATTGTCTTCATCAGAACTGATTTCAGCATATTTTGGTTTCTCATTAACTGTGCTACGTTTGCGCTTGTTCATTTTCACACGTTCACAAAGTGGCATGGTGGATTCAATTTCTGCCAGGAGCTCAGGAGGCAACTCCTTTAACACTGACTGATCTATGCTACCTATTAATGGAGAGTAAGAAGAGCAAATGTGAACCTGAAGATAAAAATAAGGGCCCAACCCTACGGTCATTTCTCAGGAACCACTTACAATATATCCACTAATAACACCAGTTAGATATACCTGGATGTATTTGACAGCCCTTTTTAAAGTTGCATTTATTGTTCACACTACGATTAGAAATTAACACAATAAATTGCATACACATCTCCTTCAATAAAATATTGTCAGACATATAAACATAAACAAATTCAAATAAATAAATTTCCTTTGTAAAAAGATATCCCTGCTCCACTTTCAAAAAATTTAGTCTTATTTCAGCTTATCCTCCGAATTTAACAGGTTTTCTAAAAGTGTAGGTAATTAAGATTCTCTGTGCCTCATTAACACTTCTGTTTATTCCCATTCATATAATTTAGCAGATACAATAAAGTAATCTTCTTTTTTTCAAGTAAGGAGGGACAATCTGCAGCAGAAGCTCTTATCTCCAAGTGCAGGACAAATAATTGACAACCCAAGCTCTGCCTCAGATTTTTTCTTACCTCCTACTAGTTCTTTTAAAACGCAACCCAAATTTTTGNTCAACTGACAAAAGGAAATCAAATGAATTCAAAGTATTTATTGTATTTATTGCAATTTCGTTTATTTGATGTCTTATCCTTATTTATCAAAGAACCTGTTGTATGGATTTATGGATTTGAAGATTATCGAACTAAATTGTTAACCTTTTTCCAACAACAAAACAAATACCTTTGTCATAAGCACCTGTCTTTTCTTCCCAAGAAATACCATATTAGAGATGAAACCACCTGCCAATACACACAGACACACACATACAATCCTCAAAAAAATCATCTTCTGGATGAAAATTCACTTTCTAATTGCATTCTCTGCAACACTCACATAACTTTGTAAAAAATTTTTTAATAATCTCCTGTCTTCTAATCTAAGCCTTTTTCTTTTTTTCTTTCCTCTTTAAACATCTTTAACTGTCCCTAGAAGAGCCTTACTATGAGAAAATAGTTAACAATATTTTTTTTAAAACCCCATACATTACTGGTTTCACATATATCTACATCCATTAAAATTGCCTA
>VXBJ01000697.1:13621-38201 GCA_013400055.1 Nycticryphes semicollaris | reverse complement strand
AGGCTGTTGTATTCTGTGAACCAAAGCCCAAGATAGGAGCCAGGTCTGGTATTTACTTCAAAACCGTGCTTCTCTTTGAAAACACAAGCTTTTATTTGAACTAAAAGATAAATATAGATGTACTCTACCAGTGGCTCTGGTAGTTTGTAATGGAATCAGGCACTTGTGACTGTTAGACCATAATTGCCAGCAAAATACTGTGGCTTTTTTTTTCTGTCTACTTTGTATGTTACAAACCCTTAGAAGATGAAACTGTTCCCTTTATCCTAGGGGAAAAAAATCGACTCTTTTAGGTTCCTGTTGAGATTGAGGCCCAGAGTTTAAAAAAGCAAACTGAAAACCCCATCCCCATTCAAAGCGGTTTGAGAAACGGGATGAGAAACTGAAGAAAATAGCTCATTTTCTGTGAGATGAAGGAAAGAAGGGTATTACTGCAGCTGGGCTAGGGGTCGGTATGATGTGTAGGGTTGGGTGTTTCACTGGCAGCCCCAGAGGGTAATACTCCCTGAGATCAGTGTTTTCTGTTCCGCCTTGGGGGCGTTGAACCGATTGTGCTGGAAGCAGAAGGTTTTGTTACCGTTCAGCATGAATAACCACAGCCTGCAGCTTGTGCTGAAAAACATACAGGATCTGAAGGGCTTTCCTCTAATTCTGTGTGTACCGGTGAATTGATTGAATCCATCCTTACAGGCTGGACTGAGTGGGAGGGGTTTTTTTTGTTCCATGGGACTTTCAAGAGTTCCTCTGGCTCCCTCTATTCCTGGAGCGAGGGCAGCGACGGAGCCGATGTGGTACGGGGTCGCTGTCTTGCTTCCTCTCCCTTTTCCCATGCCTGTATTTTCAAGAAGCTGTTTTATTACCTGCAATTTTTCTGGCCAGACTCATGATGTGCAGTGAAGCCTCGCTTTTGTTTTTTTTTCTTCTTTCTCAATAGAATTGCTGCAGAGAGAGAGATGAGGAAGTTTTTCCATCTAAGCACTTCAGGGAGCAGAAAATTCCTAGTAGAGTGATACTTCCCAGTTTGTTGCTGCATGTCTTGCCTATTTCTCTTTCCTGCTGTCTTTGAAGAGCGCTGGAGTTCTGACAGCTCTCTTAGGTTCTTCCTCAACTTCCTTCTTCAGAACTTTGCCTGGGATCAGGGTCTTGAGTTCTGTTTTCCTCACTTGTCGTTCATAATTAATATCAGGGCTACACCTTTCATAAGTATTTTGAACAGAAATTAAAGGTAGACTCAGAATTCTTACTTTTTTCATTCAAATACAGAAGGGTTTGTCAGACTGTGACAGGACACAACTGAGGATCTGCTGGTTTCCATGGAAGTCCCTTGGTTTGTGATCGCTGGAATAGCAGACGGTTCTACAAACAGCTCGTTAAGTGCTGGTGTGGGGGAGTGGGTGCGGGAGCTCGATTGCCTCTGTTATTTGTGTGTCAGTACCATTCTCCTCCGAAAATCGTTAGTGCTTTGCTTAGAACTGAACTCCCACAGATCCCCTAAAGCGTGGCTGGGTGCCTCTGAGCACTTCTCTTTCAAAGCTAAATGTTAGACCGTCTCCAGCGCTCTCCAGTTCTCCAGGATGGAATTGGTCTTGGCTGCCCTGCAGCTGCAAGTGGTGTGGGTCTGCCCTGCTGCCAGAAAATGCCAGTTCTTCGGTCATAAAAATTGAGATGGGAGAGTGAACAAACTGCACACAGGTACGTGGGTAATAGATTTGAACATCCCCTACAACATCTGAATTATAATCCCCCCAAATACTTGAGCAGAAAGGTGAAGTGCATACAACCAGGGAAATACTTTGATCATTTCGGACCTAAATTAGTGCTGAAACTTTGACTGTAAACAGGTACAGTGCTTAGGAAGACAAGGTTTGCCAGCAGTCACACGTGTTCCAGGCTGACACCAGAAGTGGTCATTCAGACTGGATGTGCCTTAACGTGGTCTTGAAATTACGGGCGCTACGGAGCAACAATGAGCCCCAGTCTGGCAAGTGCCCTTCCCTTCAAGAGACATTCTTGTGATGCTGGGATGTGAAAACAGGAGAGAGATTTTAAATATACATAGAGCAGCCTCCCAGTTCTGGAGGCTGGAACCTACTTGGGAAGGGCATGGAGCTGTTGGAGAGGGGCCGGAGGAGGCCACGGAGATGCTGGGAGGGCTGGAGCCCCTCTGCTGGGAGGACAGGCTGAGAGTGTTGGGGGGGGGGTCAGCCTGGTGAAGAGAAGGCTCTGGGNACCTGGTGTGGTGGGAGGTGTCCCTGCCCAGGGCAGGGGGTGGCACTGAGGGGGGCTTTAAGGTCCCTTCCAAACATTCCATGATTCTAAATCCTCGCTTTTCCACTGTGCCATATGGAGCTTTTTCCCTTCTTCCCCAAGTGAGAACAAGGAACCCTTAACAGCATCCGACTGAGATCTCTCTTTGAGGGTTGCAGCCCTGGGAGTCCTTGGCTGGATGGTGAAGTGAGATTCCTGAGGTGTGTTATTGTACCTATATCTGCTTCTCCTTCAGCCTGAGCTGGATTTATCATTAGTCACCAAATTGAATTCTGTTTGGGGGTGTTTCGTGTGCGTAATTTGAACTCACAAATGAGGAATGACAGGGTTTATAAAGGTTGTGCTGCAGGCGGCTTAAAAATCATTGAAGAAAGCAATTGGCTTCAGTTTCCTACAGATGGGCATCAGCTCTGCAGATATTGAGGGACTTGCAAAGTGAGGTGAAGAGGAGGAGTAAGGAGAGTTAGCTTTTTTGTGTTGGCAGATACAGAAAGATGAAAGGTGTGAAAAGCTATTTGGCTTAAATCTGTCCTTGAGGGTGGAAGGGACCTGGGTTTGTGTCTGTTCAGAGCAGGAACGTGGGTAGCACGGACAGTATTTCTGCTGGTTTGGGGACAAGGACATGTACTGGTTTCCTGTGTGAAACAGAGTTTTGAAGAAGTCTCTCTCAGCCAGAAGAACCAAGTGCTTCTCTCCAAGTGTTTCATGTGAGTTGTCGGGCGGAGAAAACAAGTTCTGAGTTTTGACAGTGGAGCTGCATGTGGAGGCTTGGCTGATGGGATGGCTCTAATTAATAGAGAAGGGTGAGGGAGCCCATGCTGGTGCCACTCAACAGCCCAAAGAACACTTCTCTTCCATCACAGTCTGTACTAACAGCCATGGCCATGGTGTTCCATCTCCTGATGCTGTTGGACCTCCCTCAGTGCAAATCTCCAACAACACACACTACACGGTTGAGACTTCATCCTTTTTTACCTTATTTTTAGTGTTTGTGGACCAGATAAGTGATTTTTTTTTTTTTTATGGGCAACCAGCAAGAGAATATAAAAGCGTATTCCAAATGATTTGGAAAAAGACTTTTCCAAACTCTTTGAAGACCTTTTGTAAGGAACAAGTCGGTGACTGAAATCTTAGTTCCTGCAAATAACCCTGCAGGGTGGGCAGAGCTGGCGGGTGATGGATTCAATGAACTTGGGGCAGAATCTCGGCATTTTGCATGTCATTAGCAGCTCTTCTCTGAGGAGGTTGTTAAAAGGCTGCTCAAGCTCCCGTGAACTTTTAAGGTGAAAATATTTTAGCTGGGCCATCAGATGAATGCAGTTCTTATTGAAACTTCATGGTTGGAAAATGCAGAGCCAGCGTCTGGTACTAATGAAGAGTCCTCTGTAGCAGAAAACAAAAAAATCTCCTAAATTAGTCCTTGCTCTGTCATGTTGTTGCTGACTGGGTTCCCCCTATCACTTACATAAACCAGCAGGATAAACAGGCACAGGAAATTCTTCTACGTGGTTGGAGGGTGATGATAAGTGCTGGCTGCTGTGAAAAATCCTCAGTTCACCCTTTTAAAGAAGATGTGATGACTTCTGCTCCTTTTGGTTACTTTTAAGCGTAAAGGATAAGTTTTTCTTGTAGCTCTGGGTGGGAAGGCTTGGAAATACTTCAGAAAATTCACTTTTTTCTTTGAACACCCTTTCTCCACCCCACACACACACACCCCCCCCCCGTGACTATGCTGGTTTCTGTATCAAAAGGGTTGGAGTGTCAGAAATTACCATGATCTGAGTCTTCTTCCCAGCTTTGAATCCAGTGCTTTATTGAATAGGCAAATAAAACCGGCTTGTTCAGGAAGACGGAGCGAAGCATCTGCCTGAATCTCTAATTTCATTAAGAGGGAAGATTGAGGCAGGTAGACATCAAGAGGAAGGAAGGGGGGGGTGAGTTTGATGTATGCTCAGCCCCCTGAATTGGCAGGGAGAGGAGCCGGGAGCAGCCCTTGCTGCGAGGCCCCGTACCTGCAATGCAGTGCTGCGCCTCTGCGCTAGGTGGTGGAGGAGGCAGAACCCTCCTCTTCCTCGCTCTCCGCACAAAGCTCCGCTGCCTTCCAGGAGAACCAGCCTTTCCGATGTCCCCCCCGCCTCCCCGACACCGCGCCGGCTGAGTTTTACATGGCTCTTTCCAAAACGATTGGGCTGTCTTCGGGAATAGCTTTATCCATGGGAGGCCGTGCTTCCTGCAGGTGGGTTTTACCCCCTTTCGTTCTTTTTCTCCCGTGAATTTGCAGTGCTTCAGGCGTTCCTGAGAGAGTAGGGACGTTGGGGAGGGTCTCTAGATACAGATTCACACGAATTTTTTTAAAAGATCCAGCTTTTTGCCTTGGAATTGCTGTTCCACGTTGTTTTCCTTAAGTAAAAAAAAATGCTGTGTAGTTGTAAAGAGACCCTGCAAATCCAGGTAATTCTGATGATTAATTAGCACATGATGAGAGCAAAAGTAAAAGGTGATCAAGGTGTTCTTAAGGAGAAAGCAGGTGGCTATGAAAAGAAAGTACCCTAGAACACTGGATTTTGTTTAGTGTGTCAGATATTAAGCATCTTTCACAGGCTGTCTTTATATTTTACCTGAATTTGGCAGTATTGCAGACAGCAGTTTGGGCTGTCACCTTTACATACCGTATTTCCTGCTGTCTCCAGCAGCCTTTTGTGCCTTTTAATTGTCTGTGGGAGTGAAGCAGACAGACGAGGGCTGTGGGTTTGTGCATCAGTCTTTTCTTCTTGTTTTTTTTTTCTTTAACTAATTCATCTTTTGCCCTGATGAAGCCTCTCTTAATCCCTGTCCCCAGCTGACGTGGTCGCTTTTGGGGGGGAAGAAGGTGGTGGGATGCGATAACATCTCGTGAATTCTTGCAGGAAGGCAGAGGAATGAGCTGTGTTTTGGAGGCGATTTCGTCAAGGAAATCGCAGTGGAGAAATGTCTGTGACCTGGATAGGGCTCACTATCACATTAATCACCGGGAGTAGGTTATAACGTAGGAGTGAAATGGTTTTGGGTCCCCAGGACTGGGGTGTGTGGTGTGCGAGGCCGTTGTAGCCCCCTTTTTAGGAGAAACCTTCCCAGAGAATGGGCTTTAGTGCTTCCAGTAACTTCTGCCTTGATGCATGAAATGACTATTATTGAGGAGCGTCGGGACTGCGGAACGGCAGGATGTTCTTGTCTGCGGCAGTGATTTCTTCAGATGAGTTTTCTTTTGTATCCGACCCAATCCCCCTGCATCTTGTGCAGTTACAAAAAAAAAATGTGAAAAATCTTGAAAGAGCTTTGAGAAGAATTACTTTGGGGCTGTTTATGCTGTGGGTGTGGCTACAGGGCTGAAATCCTCCTTTCTCTCCAGTTCTGCGTCCTGGCTCTCTTTACCCTCTCTATAGGATCCCGTCTCCCCTTCAGCCATTCTGCCCATAGCCCTTTTGCAGCCTGTTCTTCATTTGGGGATAGTCTATGACTTTATTGTCCCCAAAGGAATGCAGCTGTTCTAAAGGAGCTTTTTGACCTCCAAGACTTTTTCCCCCCCCAGCTCCTAGTTTTCTTCCTACCCCCATCTTGAAATTCTGTGCTTTAGGGGGGGTGGGGGGGAAATCTAAAATACTGAATATCTTTGGGCTGGATCAAGCTACGAGGTTGATAATAAATGTCCTATTAGTCTGGCAGCAGTAGAATGGACTGTCTGGCCGCCTTCTTTTATGGGTCAGGACCACTAATTTGTGTTCCTTATCTGTTCCTAAATTAAAAAGAAAAAAAAATCAGCAGGACTTACTAGCCCTGACAACTGACTGAAATAAATGTGGGGTGGTTTGGATGGACCTTTGCGGCTCCTCTTTGCTTTAATGAACATCAGTTCCAGTTTGTAAACGGCTACGAGTTCAGTCATGATCAGCTTGGAAGGGGCCATTTCTTCTTCCTCACGCTCCATCGATGCTGAAGATGGCTGGAGCTTTAGCATCTAGTGACATATTTAATGTATGACGTCTCAGCAGAGCGCCTGCGTAGCAGGTAAATGCTCAACATTCATCCTGTTGTATAACTACTTGGAATTGTACTATTAAATTTGTCCCGTGGATTAAGACCAGTTAGTACAGCCGTGGTATAACCCAGTGGGAGTCCTGTGCCTCCTGAACTCTAAAAACTCTATCCAAAAGCCTGCAGGCGTTACCCTGTCCTCTGGCACAACCAGGCTGCCTCAGCAGCTACTCCTTCCTTGAGCAAAACCAGTGGAATTGGAAATAAACTGGTGGGAGGCGGCATTTATAGCTGCTGCTTCACTGGAACAATAGTTTCCATACAAGAAACTTCCACTAATTCACACCGACAGGGAAGTGCATTGTAAAGAATGTTATTTTGTGCTGGTACCTCATTTGCTGTGAAGAAATGCATTGCCCACCTCCTCGGACAACTCCAGCTTTTTTTAATCCCATATTTCTGAGAAGAAAGAAAAAAAAAAATAAATAAAAATAGAGTTTAGACTTAATATCCTGCAGTATTTTGCCACTGAACCTTGCCAGTGCATACGCTCCATGGGCATTGTTTTCATTACAAGTGCTGGATTTGCATGAGAGGATATTAAAGATTAAATTCTGTAGCGAATTAACCATTCCCTCTCATGGTTTGTGAAATAACTAACTTAACCTGGGTTAGAATGACCTCTTCGTGAGCTGTTTGGCCGTAGCAGAGCCCTGCCCTGCAGGAGGAGTTGGGACACGGGGACACAGCAATGTCCTTCTGCTCGGGGAACCCGAACTTCACGTTGGCAAAGGCCACCTCGTCGCTCCGATGATCTTCACCAGCAGGGACTCGGGAGTTGCACGTTTGTGCAAAAAGAACTCACCCCGATGCCCAATTTCAATCCCTGCACGCTCCCCCCTCTTCCTAGTTCAGACAAACTGCATCAAACTGTGGACCCAGAGTGAGGGGACCAACTAGAAACGCAGCCGCCACGGGAGGGCAGGAGGAATCGAAGGCAATATGAAGGATTTTAAGGTTAAATGTTTGTTTGACCTTGAAGGTGAAAGGGACAAAAGGCACAAATTCTAAGACATTGGTTTAATATCTTTGTTTTCCAAAGGAGTATGAATAATTGTTAGTCTGTGAAATAAGTCGTCAACATCTACATCTTCAGGTTCTATATGAAGTAATGTCTTAAAATATAAATTTGCTTTGGAAGAGTCCTCACTGAATGAAAGGCTGGGAAGGGGTTCAAAGAGATTAACGTTTTGGTGGGATCACTAAGGTGTAACTCACAATCTTGTCTGGCCTTGTCTTTGTTCTGAAAGCGAATCTATTTCTCACTGGTACGCAAAAAGTTGTTTCTACCTCCCTGGGTAGTAACTTAGGAGTAAAAGCATTTAAATGCCAAGGCAGTTTTTTTTCTGCAGCTTGAATGTTACGTCTCCTCCGTTATCAGCAGTCCCTGCTGTGAAAGGAGCGGGGCTGAGCTGAGCAGTGTCTTCTCTTCCAGACCCGACCCCCAGCATCGGGGCCCCGCCGCTCATTCCGAGAACGATCTTCCCGAACAGGAGGAGGAAATCCTGGGATCAGATGACGATGAACAAGAGGATCCAAATGATTACTGCAAAGGTGAGAACTTGCTTGTTTAAGGCACCAAATTTCCACTGTAATCAAGAAATTCCCAAGATTTCCCATCTACTATAGAGAAGGAAAATAGACTCCCTCTTACTTTAAGTGGTTTCTGAAGCTGCATGACGACAATAACATTTTTCAAGCTAATCTGAAATGCAGGAACTATTCTCCAAGGTTGCCTTTGTTATTGATAAAGATTTGAGCTGGAGAGCTCTTTTTAGTGCATGTGTTTAAAGCTATTAGCTTTTTCCTCTCTGCCAGAGGGCTTTCAAATTGGTAAAAGCAGGTAGGAATTGAATTTCTTCTCGATTTTCATTAGAAGGACGCTTTGAAATCCTTCAGATGAGTTTCAAATTCTCCACTGTTTTCTTTTGAAGATCATCATCTTGGTATCCGTTCTTCATGTCTGCAAATACAGTCTTCCCCTGTTTCTCTGAGCAAATACAGACCAAATGGAAGTACCACAGTATAGAATTCAATACCAAAAGGACCAGGTTGTTTGGGTTTTTTATAATGTAGCAAATAGAAAAAGACCGAACACTGATCATAGAAATTCAACTGATCCATTAGTTGAAGCTTGAGTGTGTCCAAGCAGTTCATAAGATAAATCCTTCTGTGCTACTATTTATTGTAGGTATTGAAAAAGTAAAAATAGCACCGGGAACTTGAATTGCAACGTTTCTTCCACCTCAGTGCTTTACTTCAAAGCATTTACATCACTTTTTACTCTGCTGCCCAAACATTTGTGGGATTTTGTTTGCTGCAAAGCAAGTGGGAAGAAGAAAGGCATTGTGTGAGTTAGTGACTGGTGGGACTGGCGCTGCTGTGAGAAAAGGGACTTCTGCTGCTTGAGCTGATGAAGTAATGGATTGTGATTCTATGTCTCATTTGTCAACCAGTTAATTGAGAGAGAGAAAATCTTCTGGCAAAGTGTGTATTTCACGGGTGGTGTTTGCTGACCACAACTGAATAGCGAGCGCCTGGAGTCTAGGGTGTAGGTCCAGGTTGTGGCTAAAATATATGCCTTACCAGATACGGATTCTTCTCCTCCCTCTGTTTTCTGCCAGTTCACGTGTGTCTTTGTCTGACTTCTCATGGCTTTGCTTCCACCATGGAATTCTCTTGTGGAGTCAACAGCTGAGAGATACTAGGGATATGGAGGGGGGGGGAGAATTCCCTAATTTCAGTGATGATGTTAAGTGCCTTTCAGTCAGGAAAGCGGTTGGGAGGGAAGCTCCACTGGGATCTGGGCTGTGGAACCCTTCCACGTTATGGGGACAGAGCGTGCAAAAGCGGTGCTGATGCTTAGCTGTGTGATTCTGGTACTGAACACCATAAGGTGTGTCTTCCCGAGGTGGTCAGAGTGACAGACCTCCGGTGCTTCCACTGAGAAAACAACCCGTTGTGACACTGCAGTGGTGACCTACATTGAAAAAGAGGAAAAGTCAGCCCTTCTAGTTCAATTGCATTGAAAGTTTCCAACCAGCTGGAGGGCTGTTCACAGCTCTTCCTCTAACATACTGCATATTTGTTCGGCCAAGATCCAATTAGAGAAACATTTGCATTTGTTCATACGATTAACCTTTGAAACACAGCAAATAAGTCTGCCCCAAGTTGTGATGCTTGTTCCGTGTACCTGCTCCTCAGCACTTGTGTGATCGCTTGATATACAACCTTCTCATTGCTTTTCTAGGTGGTTATCACCTTGTGAAAATCGGAGATCTATTTAATGGACGATACCACGTGATTCGGAAGCTTGGATGGGGCCACTTCTCCACTGTGTGGCTCGCTTGGGACATCCAGTAAGTCCTTCTGTTCTAACTGGTGTTTCTGGTGGGAATGTGCAGCATTGCATGGAGGTGTGAGCAGAAAGCTAAAAGCGCAAAACGTAGCTGTCCACATCCTAACGCGGGAGTTTCTTTCGACATGGTGCGTGTGGGAGGGAGCTACGAGAACAAACCACCTATGTGGAAAGAGTGTCCTTGTCTTCAGCAGCTTCTGACCTGCTATTTCCTTTAATGAGAAGTGACTGACATGGATGTTTTATGAAAAGAGACCCAAAGACAGCCCTCGTGGGAGTGCTTAAACCTTATTTTTCCGTGATGCCTTAAATACGTAGCTCTGTTACGTACAAAAAGCTTAGGATAATCCTGGAGCATAAGTTCGTTGTATGAGCGTTAACTGTCTCTGTGTGTGTGTGTGTGTAGAGGGAAGAGATTTGTAGCAATGAAGGTGGTGAAGAGCGCGGAGCACTACACAGAAACAGCACTGGATGAGATCAAGTTGCTGAAATCGGTGAGTGTCCATTTTTTTAAATCTTTTTTTTTTTTCTTTTTTTTAAATTCACATTAGGGAGTTCACGTTAGTCACGTGCATGATGTTTCTGGGTCACCTAGCCCCAAAGAATTGGGTAGGAACCTAACAGCAGTGCACTAAATCTGACTTTGAAAATACTTTCTTGCCCAGTAATTACCTCAAGGAACGCAAAATTAATGTTCTTTCTCTCTGCAGGTCCGCAACAGTGATCCAAATGATCCAAGCAAAGAGAGAGTCGTTCAGTTGTTAGATGACTTCAAGATTTCAGGAGTGAATGGTTCCCGTATCCTTTTGGGGTATAAAGGCAGAGAATTGCACAAAGCTGGGAGTTTGCTGGGGAGCTGTCGTGTCGGGGCTGGGGAGCCAAGCCCAGGCCTTTCCTTTGCTGCCCAAGGGACCTGCTGTGGAATCATCTGCATCAAAACCACCTTAGGTCCAGAACGATCGCTCACCCTGATGTAATATGTCTTAAATTGTGGAGTCAGCCCTGCTGAGTCAGGCTGGGAACATCACCCAGAGATGGGGTGGCTGCGTCTGGGTTGTCATCAGCGCTGAACGACTTCGTGTCCGAGGTGCCTTGGGGTAAGAGCCCATCTCTCTCAACCCCTCAATTTTGCAAGCAGCCTGGTAATAACCCCTTATTGAAGTAAGGCAGGACAAAATGTTAAGAATGGTAATTAAAAAGAGCAAACCCATGCAGTCTGTAACTTGATGATGAGGTAGCTTTCTAGTTACGGAAGCACAGACTTTATCAACGCTGTTGGGGTGTTTAAAGTGTATTGCTTTGGAAATCCTCTGGAGTTCTGTGAGCAGCCTTCTAATAGGGCAGTGATTTGTAGCAAGTCCTAAATAATGCACCTTAAAAAGTTAAAAGTTGCACTTTTGTGCTTGTTCCTGCTTCGTGGTACCTTGGACTTTATTTCAGAGAGAACTGCTGGGCTGCTTGAGAGAATTGAGCAAATATTCTAACACTTCTAGAAAGCATTAACCCCATAATGGATTTCTCCTTTTTTTCCAGTACTTATCACCGAGTAAATGTTGACTGCATCTTGTATTTCTTTCACTGTTGTGAAATGCCTGCTTTCTTTCTGCCAGTGTAGAAGAAAAGCAGCCTAATAAACTCCTAAACATCTGGCATCTAAAGTGAAGGCACAGTTCTGAATATGTCACTAGAGTGACTGTAGCTGTTGAGATCTTATAGACAAAAAGCAGATCATGTAAATGCTGTTGAGGTCCTGGCTTGCCAAAAGTTTGTTTTGCTGGTAAAGAGGCAAGGGAGGGTGGAGAAAGTACCTTAATTGTTCTGAAGATGACTTATGAAATGGAAATTGTGTTATCTTTTCAGGTAGTGCTGGTACAGAGAGATCTGGCACAGAGGCAGATGCCTGAGGTGAGAGCTAAGGCTGTTCCAAAACATACATTGCTGGCTGGAAGCCGTCTCAGTACTCGGAGGAGATACTAATGCACACTTGGTTGTGTAATGGCTTCCACCCAAAGCAGAAGTTTGCTACTGCTGCCTTCAGACCATTGTCCCAACCAGCTCCATCCCTTTCCATTTCAGGTTTTAGATGACAGCAGTGATGTGTAGGATGGGATGGGGCTGTTAAGGAAGGCAGCTTCTCTAAGTGATGCGAGAAGGATGAGGGTACTTTAAAATAAAGCACCTTACTGGTGTGGATTTCTTTTGATCTTCAGTCCTGGGAACTCGGGGCTCCTTGGGTCAGAATGTCCACCTCCTTCCTTGACCAAGTTCCAGATATCTGTATGGTGTTTGAAGTTCTTGGGCATCATCTCCTCAAGTGGATCATCAAGTCAAATTATCAGGGGCTTCCACTCCCCTGTGTCAAAAAGATCATCAAACAGGTAAGTTGCAGTTCGTGTGCACTGATCCCCTCAACCTAGTGAGACCTTTTTCATTAATCTTTCTTAGATCCAAGAAAACAAAAGTTAAAAATCAGTGGTGTATCTCTCATGCACCAAAATCATCCTGGGGTTAATATTTCCTTTCTCTGCTGCAAGACCCTTGTGCTACAGACACTTATTTCCTGACACTTAAACCCCGATGGGAGGTCAGCTTTGCTTTTCACCTCTTCTTACCCTGGTTATTCCTTGTAAGTGAAAGTATTTAAGTTCTTTAAAAACTTCCACGGTAAGTACAGTGCTTAATGATGGGAAGAGCAAGAGAAACCTGTTCTTCCTCCTGGGTGGTTGCCTAAGAAGAAACATCTTTCAGCGTGTGAGGTGGAGGGGAGGAGGAAGGCATGATTTTTATTGCAGGGTATTAAAATTAGATTTTTCAACTGTGGTAAGTGTTGAAGGGAAAGGGACGGTGTTTTAAATCCGTAGCTAAAATCTATATGCAGATCTATGTTTTCTGGAGCTCAGCAGTAACCACTGGTCACATTAGCTCTAATCTGAAGTGTTCTCAACACAGAAGTCCTTCGTCGGTCATCGTAGACCACTTCACATTTTCAATTTGCCCTCAATTTGCTCATTCTTTGCTTTTTCTCATGTTCAGTTTCCTTCTCTCCTGTCTGCAGGTTCTTCAGGGTCTGGATTACTTGCACACGAAATGCCGAATCATTCATACAGATATTAAACCTGAGAACATTCTCCTGTGCGTTAACGACCAGTATATCCGCAGGCTGGCTGCGGAAGCGACAGAGTGGCAGAGATCGGGGGCTCCCCCACCGTCTGGCTCTGCAGGTGTGGCTTTTTTTCCTGCAAATCGGTGCTATTTCTCCCCCACCTCCCAAATTGTACCTGATCTCACTCAGGAAGGTGTCTCCTCTCACCTGGGAGGTCATCCTTTCCCTCCACTCTGCCCTTGGTGAGGTCCCATCTGGAGCACTGTGTCCGGTTCTGGGCTGCCCAGTACAAGAAGAACAGGGAACTGCTGGGGAGGGGACAGCAGAGGGCGATGACAATGATGAGGGGCCTGGAGCATCTCTCTTACGAGGAAAGGCTGAGGGACTTGGGACTTTTGAGTCTGGAGAAGAGAAGGCTGAGGGGGGATCTGATCAACACCTGGAAATACTTCAAGGGTGGGTGTCAGGAGGATGGGGCCAGGCTTTTTCCAGTGGTGCCCAGGGACAGGACAAGAGGGAACAGGCACAAACTTGAACATGAGAAGTTCCACCTAAACATGAAGAGGAACTTCTTGCCTGTGAGGGTGGCAGAGCCCTGGCAGAGGCTGCCCAGAGAGGTGGGGGAGTCTCCATCTCTGGAGACCTTCAAACCTGGACACGTTCCTGTGGGACCTGCTCTGGGTGGACCTGCTTTGGCAGGGGATTGGACTGGGTGATCTCCAGAGGTCCCTTCCAACCCCAACTCACTCTATGATAATGCAAGTAACCTCTGAAAAGCCAACTAAACTTGAAGTTAGTAATAAGTAACTCAAAGATCAGGGAGGCAGTGGTTTGTGTAAGAAAAATGGAGAAGAGGGTATGTGTGTGCTGGCGTCTGCTTTTAACGCAGCAGGTCTGGCCCCCATGAAGCTGTAGAGATGTCAGTCTTGTAGAACTCACACTGCAGAAACACTAACACACTCAAAGCAGTGCTGGAGTGGAGGTGTTGTGGTGAGGTACCCCTTATGTTTTCTTCAAAAGCTTCCTTCCTTTCCTTGCACGGTGCTGGAAATGCGTGTCACGAAGGTCAGTCATAGTGTCACGTCACCAACGTTTAGCTGAGCCCATCGTAGCGTTGGCTTAGGGAAATTCCCTTAACTTTGGTATTTTAATGTTTTGCTTTGCATCTTCTTTTCAGCAAGATGCATAATACATGTAGTAAATGAAGCTGCGTGACAGGAAGTTGAAGTCTTTGATATCAGTCAAGCCAGTCTATGATCTAGAATTTTAATTATGTGTTTACTCATATAATGTTTTTCTATATTTTTTTTTTGTGGTGTTTTAATTCTTGCTGTACTTTTTGTAGAGAAATAAGCCTCCAAAATAACATTTGCTTCTATCTTCAAAAATTTTGTTACCAAACCACATAGGAAAAAGCTTACCTTAAGGATGGAGATGCAGTTTTTGAACACAAACATACTGATTTTACTCATCTTCCTTTCCCTTTCAGTGAGCACTGCGCCCCAGCCAAAACCAGTAAGTGTGATTTGCTTCCACATGTAAGTAGCCATCTACTGAGAGCATCTACTGTGTTATGTCATGATGCCATCAGCATTACAGGAAAGCACCTTCTTATCGGAAGGAAGAGCGTGATTTGTGTTTGTCATAGACACAGTCACTGGGTTCAGTGCTGTCCTGGAGATGTGAGTGGTGTTGGCTCATGGACCACGTAGGACTGCAAAGATGCTGAGGGGCCTGGAGTGTCTCTCCTACGAGGAAAAGGCTGAGGGACTTGGGGCTTTTGAGTCTGGAGAAGAGAAGGTTGAGGGGGGATCTGATCAACACCTAGAAATACTCAAAAGGGTGGGTGTCAGGAGGAAGGGGACAGTCTTTCTTCAGTGGTGCCCAGTGACAGGACGAGAATAAACTGGCACAAACTTGAACATAAGAAGTTCCACCTAAACATGAGGAGGAACTTCTTCACTCTGAGGGTGGCAGAGCCCTGGAAGAGGCTGCCCAGAGACGTGCTGGAGTCTCCGTCTCTGGAGACGTTCAAAACCCACCTGGACACGTTCCTGTGGCACCTGCTCTGGCAGCAGGGTTGGAGGAGATGATCTCCAGAGAACCCTTCCAACCCCATATCATTCTGTAGCCACCAGGAGTAGTCTTTTTAGTGGTCTCTGGGTCTGTTGTGAAGGTGACTCTTGTCTGTGGAGTCTGAGATTCCTCCTTCGGAGAATTCTGCTCAGGTCAGGACAGAATGCACTGACAAGAGCCTTAGGCAACTGCTCCAAAAACCTTAATATCTGCTTTTTATTTGGGGGGAGAAGAACCGTCTCCAGAGTTTTCAGCCCAGACTGCTTCCTCTGCTCAAAAATAAGTTAAAACTTGACACGTTTTAGGTTACTGAAAAATTAAATGCTAAGTCCAATTTCTCTGCTTCTGTGTAGGCTGACAAAATGTCAAAGAATAAGAAAAAGAAGTTGAAAAAGAAGCAGAAACGACAGGCTGAGTTGTTAGAGAAGCGAATGCAAGAGATAGAAGAAATGGAGAAGGAAGCAAGCCCTGGGCAGGCACAGCCTGAAGAGGAGGAAGAAGCTCAGAGCCCCCTGGAAATGCTCATAAAAGTTAGTCCACAGGAGGAAAACGTCAGCAAAAAGCCAGGTATGGACCTGAAGTATTGTCCTGTCACTCATGCTGAGCAGATGGAGTGCCTTCAGCAGAGGTGGCCAGTGCTATTTCACCTGTTTGCGTTGTGCTCTGCTCGCCCAGAGAGACTAGAAAATACCCTCTTACAAATTGAGTTAATGAATGACTGTGGTACTTCCAGTTGCAGTTGTACTTCAGACTATTGAATGCCTAAATGTTCACACTTTTAAAAAGTACCTACACTTTTTTTTTCAGTATAGGGACATTCCCTCCTTTGTGCTTTTCATTTATAGTCAGAAATGCGGGTCTGCAAATTGTCACTGGCTGTTAAATTGTGGCATAACTACTGTTCAGTGTGTTCTGATGGTTTTGCTCTTAAAATGGAGCACAGGTACCACCTCTTTAATGCTTTTGTTTAAATATGATTTGCTCTAGGGGGAGGAAAACTAAGTCTCATCAGTTTAGGAGAATGTAAGACTTACATTTTGAGAGCTACCTTCTTCTGAGGGCTCTCTGAACAGCTTCAGCTCTGACTTCTAGATATATCCTGCTGTATTTTCCTTTTCCACTCTTCCAGCTGAAGCCGTTGTACAAGAGCAATCGATTCTAATGGAAAGCAACGTGGAAAAATGTGTAACAGAAATAAATTGCAATGGGGTGATACAAATGACGGACTTCCCAGGCTCTGGTAACCAAGGGTCTGTGCGACTTGAGGATGACCTTCATAATGCCAATGACTGTGGCGATCACCCTCACCCAAAGGAGAACTTCCATAGTTGTAATTACGGTCAGCGTAACGGCGACTCGGAGAACAGGCCCCAAGAAGGAATGTCGGTCTCGTTCGCCCCCTTGGTTTCAGAGGACTCCATGGTGTGTCAGCCCATGTCCAACGAGGAGCGCTCGTTCAACCAGCAGGAGATCAACCACTTGCAAGAAAGCATCCGGACAGAGACACCTTCAGAGGATGAGAATGAGAATAACGGCCCCGCAGACAACAAAGGTATAAGAGGAACCCTCTGAGAAAGGACTCCTTTCTCCTTGACCTGGGAGAGCTGTGTTGCATCACTTCATCAGAGTGTTACAGAAACCTCCATTTTTGTGGGCTGAAGGGATCAGAGCCACCTGTTTGAGCCTTTTCCTCTCAGGAGTAATTAACGTGACAGTCCTACTGCGAGACATTTGCTATTTGTAACTTCCAGTTGTAGTTGTACTTTACTTTGAACTATTTGACTACACAAGCATTCCCACTTACTAAAAATACCCCTACGGTTGTTTTCCAGCATAGGGACATTCTCCCCCACACCATATCAGGTGTTGAGTATATGATTTTCCGTTTTCAGTCAGAAATGTTAAGTCTAAAATTGTCACTGGCTGTTAAATTAGGGAATGACTACTGTTCAGTGTGTTCTGATGGCTTCGCTCTTAAGATAGAGCACGGGTAACTCCTCTCGGTTACTTGAGGTGAGTAAATGTTTTCCCAGAAGTAGAACTGCAGCGTGATGGAAACAAAGCTTATACAGTGTAGGGGAAAAAACCCAAACTCTTGAATGCTTTTGTTTAAATACAATTTATTGAAGAGAGAAAAGAACCCTAAGTCTTGTAGGTTTAGGAGAACATAAGACACGCAACAGTGCTCTACCCTTAAAACACATTCCAGGTGAGTGTTTTTTAAAAGCTTAAATTATAAAACTGTCTCTTTTGGTTTTTTTGAGTCAAGTTCAGGCAAATTGTCTGCTTGGAGGAGGAGGGAAAAAGCCAACGTTTGTAATTCTTTTTTAAAACCTTTCTGTAGCGTTTTCTTGGCTGGAGAGTACGTTTCACTCACTGCTTTTTTTTACCTACAGAAAAGGTTTTGAAACTTGAACTGCTTTTAACTGGATGCCCTTCTAGATCCCTGTGCGTGTTTTGCTTCTCACAGCTCTCTCCTGAGCTGCTTTAGAGCTACGGCTGGATGTGGTTTAGTGACTTCATAGTTGTGCTCTCCGCTCTGTCACTGAGGATTTCACAGCTTCAGCTCCTCTGACTGCCTGTGGTGCAGCAGGGGGTGATGGCTGTGTGGGAAAAGGTGCTGTTAACACGTGGAGATTTAGGGAGATGGAAGGGTTGAGAGCCTTGTTTTGTTTCTGGCAGCACCCTTATTTAAAAAGCCTGTCTACATACAGCTAGAGCTTTTAATGCTGCGTGAATAATTCTGGGGAAGTGTCACTCTTGCGTGTTCTTACTTCTGCTTTGTGACACCACTGGGGTCTAACGGTGCAGGTCTCTTGTTCACAGAGCAAACTGATGCTCTTTGTTTTTTACACCTGAGCTTCAGGGAGGGAAAAGCCCTGACGCGTGAGCAAACCCCTTCCTGGGTTAGGGAGAGGGCTGTAGGATTTGGGTGACAGATGGTGACAGCGGCCCGTGTAGCTTTAATCAGCTGTTGTCCGTGTTGCCTCTAGGAAAATCGGCTGCTGGGAATTTCCTCCTTAATCCTCTTGAGCCCAAGAATGCAGATAAGCTCAAAGTGAAGATAGCTGACCTGGGAAATGCCTGCTGGGTGGTAAGTTTAAAATCTGTTCCCGCTGACCCTTTAAACTTGCTAATTCATTCACAGGATGCCAAGATGGAAGAGAATCTGTAAAATAGGTTCTTGGACCTGCTTGTGAAAGCAGTGACCGTTTGAAACCCCATTGGGAGTTAAAAAAAGGGGGAAGCAGGGACATAATCAGATTTCAGCCCGTGTTCTGGGCGCCTCTTCAGCCATTGGATTATTTGTAATAGGCCTGTTGTGGCCAGTGTCACGTATAATGTGTAGAAATTTGCATAGACAGAGCTTCTGAAGGAGTCTGGAGAATGAGAAAGTTGCAACCAATTGCTCTGATGTGCTACTTCTGTACTTTATGAGCTCGTCAAACCGTTTCCAGTGGATTCATGAGCACATGAAAGGGACTCATAAATAGTTTTATTCTTTGATCGTTGTGTTGTGCTGCTTTTAAACGTTTGACATTTCAAATAGAAGAAATGCCTATTTTACTTGGCTTTTTAAGTGGCAAAATACTTCAGATCTTATGGGAGAGAGTCTCAGGCTCAGAATTGCCCATCAGGCTTGCAGCAGCCGGCAAAGTCATGTCCGAAATTGGTGTTGCTTTTCTGCCTTAAGGTGCCTGAACCGTGCTCTCTCATGATCAGTAGGAGAAGGTGCTGCTCCTGAAACAGTCTTGCCTTACCCTGTTTTTGTGACTTGCTTTCCTGGACTGTATGTAGAGTTTCAGAGGGCTGGAGCCTCCTCTGCTGGGAGGACAGGCTGAGAGAGTTGGGGGGTTCAGCCTGGAGAAGAGAAGGCTCCGGGGAGACCTTCGAGCCCCTTCCAGTCCCTCAAGGGGCTCCAGGAAAGCTGGGGAGGGACTCTTGGTGAGGGAGGGGAGCCCTAGGAGCAGGGAGAAGGGTTTGACACTGACAGAGGGGAGATGGAGCTGAGATGTGGGGAAGAAGTTCTTTGGTGTGAAGGTGGTGAGAGCCTGGCCCAGGTTGCCCAGAGAAGCTGTGGCTGCCCCATCCCTGGAGGGGTTGAAGGTCAGGTTGGAGGGGGCTTGGAGCCACCTGGTGTGGTGGGAGGTGTCCCTGCCCAGGGCAGGGGGTGGCACTGGATGGGCTTTAAGGTTCCTTCCAACCCAAACCATTCTGTCATTTAATGAGGATGTAAAATTCAGATGAAACTTATCTGCTCTGGACTTTGAGGTTTTTGATTCTCCTCTTTTTAAAGAGTCTGCAAATGTTTAATAAAACATTTCTTTTCTTCAGCACAAGCATTTCACTGAAGACATCCAGACAAGACAGTACAGATCCCTGGAGGTGTTGATCGGGTCGGGGTACAACACCCCCGCTGACATCTGGAGCACGGCGTGTATGGTGAGTGGGGTCTCCTAGAGGGGGTTTCAACTCTTCCTGGGGATCGTTCTGGGAAACTGGATCTCTGGACTGCTGAGTCACCAGCCAAGCCTGGCAAAAAAAACCCCCCACAGGTGTTCAGCCAACTTCCAGACTTGCTGAATACCCTGTTTCCATACCAAAATTGTTCCTCTCTGGTTTTTTTTGTGGTGTCTGGTTTTCCTTTTGAAAGTAAGTTTTATTGTACGGCACGGGCAGATTTCAAATGTGATTGCACTTTGTCCTCGTTCTTTGTGTAAAAACAAGACAACTGTGCAATTCTGAGGACAAAAATCCTTTTTCTATACAGAGCCTTTCTGCTGCACCCAGCCCTGTTTCACAGATGTCTGCAGTATAATTTCATATTTTGATGGTATGCATCCTCTGCATATTTGGAATCATTTTAATAATCTGAGTAATGCTGAGGCTGACGCTGTTCCTGTAATAGCTGGCAAATGTAGAATATGGTAATTTAAAATTAAAGAAGAAAAAAAATAAATCAGTCTAGTCAGTTACTGCATGTGCCTCTGGAGTCTCCATTCTGTGTTTTCTACAAATCAAAGCTTGAGGTTTTGGTTGGTTTTTAATATACTTTAAGCTTGGAATATAGTGAGTGAAATAATTTTTGCTGGCTTGGAAAACAAGCTGTGATTTTTGGGGTTTTTTTTTGGTGACGGTGGTGAAAGGGAAGGTGATGGGTCGTGTTGTCTCTGCAGGACGTGTGGCCCAAATTCCACTGTGAGACTGCAGTGATCTGTAGAGAAAACTAACACTAGAGAAGGTCAGAGGTTCTTGTTTAGAGTAAAAGGGAATATGTAAAAGGGTAAATGTGTTGTGGAATTTAGGAGTGGTGAGTTAAAGCAAATGCAAATGTTTCTCTTGTTTAAAACACGGTTTTATATCTGCAGACAAAGATTCAGAGGTTAAGTGTTTGAAAAACGTCACTTTAATATCTGAAATTTGGAGAGAGGGGAGAATCTTTGTTAAAAAAGAACCCCAAAAACTAGAGTTTGGATGTGACATCAATTTGCAAAATGCTGTTGAGGCAGACGAGAGGTTAAGTGTGGGAAATGCTTTAATTTTGTCCAGTTTCACACACGAATACTGCGTTGTGCTGTGAGCCACAGTTCATCATAGACCTGCCTATGATGGGGGTTTTTTTAAGTAATTGTTAAAATACGGCAAAGTAATGACACATCTTGAGGTGGTTAATAGTGTGCCAGGGGCTTGCAGGTTTTTCTTCCTGCTGCTTTGCTTCTGTCCCACAGAGAGAGGCAGAATCAACCTGTGGAGTGCATTAAAGTGATTTAACCTGCTCCTTTCTGTTTGTTCAGGCCTTCGAGTTAGCGACGGGAGACTATCTGTTCGAGCCGCATTCTGGGGAGGATTACTCACGGGATGAAGGTGTGTGTTGTCTTAAAGCTTTCCTTTTTAAAGGGGGAGGTGAAATACAAGGGTTGCCTCTTCAGAGTGAGCCTTCTTCCTGATTAGCAATGCAGAGGCTCCTGGTGAAAAGATAGTTTGCCCAGATCAGCACCGACTGCACTCGAGCCTCTGCAGTAAAACACTGCAATAAAGTCCATGTTCTTGCGTTTCCCATTGCTCTTCCAGTTCTATATCTTGCTTCTCAAACCCATCATGCCTCAAATTGCCCTTACACTTTGTCATTGCTCGTTGTAATCTGATTTCAGATGGATCTCAAAGTAATTTTTAAGGGAGGTAATGTCTTTGTCCTTACATCCCGGAGAAGGAAACTGGGGCATAGAGATGTCTTTTGTGTGGATGTGTCTCATTGGCTTTTCTTTTGAAACAATGCAGATCACATTGCATTGATCATAGAACTTCTGGGGAAAATACCTCGCAAGCTCATTTTGGCAGGAAAATATTCCAAGGAGTTTTTCACCAAAAAAGGTAAGAGGAAATAAAGCAGCATCATTTACCTCATCCCCTACCCCAAACACAGAAGAGTGCCTTGCTGGGAATAACCAATTAACAATAGGTGCTTCTTTAAGTAAGAATTCTTCCCAGGAAGAGTGGTCAGACCCTGGAATGGGCTGCCCAGGGAGGGGGTTGATTCCCTGTCCCTGAACATGTTTCAGAGTGGTTGAGATGTGGAGTTGGGGGACATGGTGTAGGGGAGAACTTTGTAGAGTGGAGTTGATGGTCGGCCTCCATGATCCCAAGGGTCTCTTCCAACATGAAGGATTCTAGGATTCTAAGTCTTTCTTTTGTTTATGAAAGGCTTTCTCAGTACAACTGCAGCCAAATATAAGGCATCCTTGTCTAACTGCTGAAAGTATCCTATGCCCTAGTACTTGACATCTTGGGGTAGATCAAATGCAGCAGGTAGAAAAAAAATAATACCGTGGGTGCTTCTTCAGGCTTGATTGGGATTATTTTTAGCTGCTTTTTGTGAACTAGAGGTGTTGGCTCACCTTGGAAGTCGTCTCTAGACCACTTTGTTCCATTTCTCACATGCCACTCGCCTAAACAGTACCTTTCATCCTCAGCCATGGTGCTCAGGACACATCGTACCATTCTCACAAAGCCCTAAGTACCCCAGAAATGTTATTGAGTCTCAAGATGTTGGTTTTGACCTACTTTAATACCTTTTTCTTCCTTTTTTTTTTTTTTTTTTAATAAAACAAACCCTTTTTTGTTAGTAGTGTATTGCTTTCTCAAAGTGCTGCATGATTGCGTACGTTCCAAAGTCAACGGCCCAGTGTTGGTCTGTCATGTCAACTGGTATAATTGGTCATTGAATGAAGTTAAACAATGTTTGCTGATAGTGGATCAGAAATAGCAGGGGGAAAGATGCCTTCAAGAAAGTGCAGTTGTAGAACAGGCTTCAAAAGCAGATAGAAAAGGAGTTTTAGTGCAATATATGTCTTCCCTCGGCGGGGCCTACCGTTTATACTCCCGGGGCCTACCGTTTATACTCCCGGGGCCTACCGTTTATACTCCCGGGGCCTACCGTTTATACTCCCGGGGCCTGATTCTTCAGAAGAGTTTCTGAATTCACTCTGTTTCGTTTAACAATTGGGCCTATTTTATTCAGCTTCACCCTTCCCACATCTCGTGCTGCGCTTAACCCATCTGTCTGGGTTTTCAGGTGACCTGAAGCACATCACCAAACTGAAGCCCTGGGGCCTTTTCGAAGTCTTAGTGGAAAAATACCAGTGGTCCCAAGAGGAGGCAGCTGCATTCACAGACTTCTTATTACCCATGCTGGAGCTGATCCCAGAGAAACGAGCGACGGCAGCCGAGTGTCTCAGGCACCCCTGGCTTAACTCCTAGAGGCTTCAGCCCGACGCCACAGCACTACACTCTGGTTTACAGCATCGCATACACGCGCCCAGCTGCCCCTTCCCAGGTTTTTGTTTTGGTTTTTGTTTTGGTTTTTTCCTTCCCCCTCGTTCATTTTCCAGTGTGAAGTTCTGCCTTCGAGGCTTCCAGGAATTTTAGATAAATCTAACCTGTTCTGCTGAGTTTGCTTGTGTGACTCGATGGGGACTCTCCTCATCCTCAGCCGGTGGGGCGTCATCTGTGTTTTGCCTTGATTGGGCTTCACCAAAGACTAATTGACTAAAATACCAAGTTTTTTCCCGAACCTCCTCGCTGTTTTGCGCCGTCTGTTACAGATGTGAGCTCCCCCCCTGCTCAGATCCGCTCCCGTAGCTCAACCTCAGCTCTCCTTTCTTCCTGAGGGGAGGATGCGAAGATCCAAACACCTCCTTCATCTCACTCACTCAGGAGCCAATTTCCCGCTGTTGATCCAGCAGAGAGCAAAGGGATGAGAAGTAACGGGTGGCACCGAGGTGCTGGTAGTTCCTTGTAGAGCAAAGACCTCGAAATCCTCCCATTTTTCTGTGTGTCTGCTGTATTCTTTGCCTTCCAGTCACGTAACTTTTCTTTAGTTCTAGCTGCTTAAATCTTTGGGAAAAGAGCTATTTAAACCTAGGGCTTTAGTATCCTTGATTTCTTCCTCCAAAGTGCCCTGCCCCCTTTACTTTTTCCTTCCCTGTGCCCAGATAGTCGGAATGCTTTTGGAACTTGGTGACGTTTTCGACTTTCATGCTTGTGACTAAAAGGCAACAAGCAAAATAAGCTGGAGCTGACTCAACGCACAATCTTGGGCACACAGATGGCTGTGCGGGAAGCCTTGGTGTAGGCAACTCTTCTAACATTTTCCTGAGCTGTAAGGTTTTTTGGGGTTGGTTTGTGGTTGGGTTTTTGTTGTTTTTTATCCCTTACGGGCACTTTTTTTGCCTTGTTCTCCGTGAGAGGTTGCCTTTCGCTGCTGTGGCCCGCTCTGTGTCGGGAAGTGTTGGCCGTTTGCTTCTTGCCGAGCGTCTGGGTTGCAGCCACGCTATTGCCCGTGGCTTTTTGAAAAACCCAACACCTGAAGGCCCAGTGTAAAGATTCCTTTTCCTTTTTTTCACTTGCTTCAGGTGCCGGCCTTCAGAAATGACCTCCCCAGGATGGGACTGCCTTTTATTTTCTGGGCCCTTAGCACAAGGCAAGCTAGCAGAAGTGGAAGAGAACTGACTTTTCCCATATACTGGGTTAGAAGCTGTTTCTAGTTTACCCCCAGGAAAAAAAGTTCGGGGCTGGAGCGGTGGGTTTCTGTGTAAACTTCTCAGAGGAGGTCAGATATGAATAAATAGGTTAATTTTAATTAAAAGTTGAATCACTGTGGCATTTGATAGTTTTATGATGGCTTCTTCTAGACTTGCCCATCCTGTTACGGATTTGAGGGCATCCTCCTCTGCTTTAACGCGAGGTTTGGCAGCGCTGGGGCTCCAGAGGCTCTTCCTTCCCCTGGACCAAACCAGCCTTTGGATTCCTGGTGGCTCTCGGAGGTAGAAGCTGCTGCAGGAACATGCTGGAGGCCACCCAGATGCTCTCCGAGACAATGGCGTTGCCAAAGCTGCCAAGACCACTGTTACACGTCACTTCTTTATGTGTGTTTGGAAACCCTGGTTCGAAAGGAGCGTTCGGTCATAAACCTTGGTGTCATTTGACCCACTGGAAAAAGCGTTTCTCGGGTCCAGTGCCCTATTGGGCTCATTAATGCAAATCGTGCTGCATGTTCTCTTAGGGGTAGATCAGGTTCTCTATGCATATAATCTAAAATTAAAGGAAGGTAACATACCAAAAGAGTTTTAAACTGCTGATTTGACTTTTTTGGGTTGGCTTGGGTTTTTTTTGTTGGTTTTTCCCCCCCCCCCCCCCCACTCTCT